>VDFB02349323.1:0-20061 GCA_007258455.2 Sequoia sempervirens | reverse complement strand
ATACACACTGAGTTGGATTGTCTTGAATTCTAGATAGCCATGAAAATATTTCAAGTGGAGGTCCAAAATGTGGTTGTCAACTTAAATTGCAGAGATCTCATCCCATTTGATCCTTACAACTCCTCTTGCCTCGTAGTCAACCAAGCACCATTCCCTTGAAGTGACAACAACAAGCCTGAGATCAAAGCTTCCCCCACCAAGAATGAAGTAGTGCAAGAGGTAAGTAATGAAGAAACCTTGTCTCAACTTTTTGATTTAGTAGACAATGGTCCAGTAGATGATGAAGAATCATATGTAGATGAGGTTCACATGTTCCAGCAAAGAACAACTCTCTACTACCTTAGGAATAGGTAGGTGGGTGGACTTTTTAAAACTTCCACTCTACTAAATAATTTTAGTACCTTTCCTGAACCTAATGCCAACAATAACCCTGGGCTTCCCCATGTTCCTGCTCAGTATCTCAATAAGAATAGGCCACAAAATTAGCCACAAAATCAATCACAAAGTCAACCCTAGAATTAGTCAAGGTAGACACAGTCTCAGCCTGCTAGCTCCACCATAGGCCAAGCTTCCAAAATTGAAATTAAAAAAAATGGGTGAATATTTACCAGAAGAGTTCAAGAAAGTTAAGCTCAACTTATCTTCCTTTGAATTACTTAAGGTTCCTGCAATTAGGCATGCCTTCTTTAGAGTTATTATTGGAACCCCGTCCTATAAGGCAACACTGAAGATATTAGCCAAGAAAGTTTCTTTCGAAGACCCTCTGAGAGAACCCGTTATCCAAGAAGTTCATGGCAAGAAGGCTGACCCATCTCAAAATCAATTGATGGGTAAGCAACCATTCAAGGAATCAGATCGGAGTAATAGGCAAAGCCCTAGGGATCAAATCTCTGGGAAAACTAAGGACAGGACTGGTGATAGGAACAAAGTTCAATTAGCTCAGGTGGACATGCCTATGGGCCTCTTCTAAGGAAATTTGGAAACACCACCCTTCCTCACCACCATCTGGATATTCAAAAAGAATTTACTCAATTTTATGATCAACTCTAGAGCATCAGCCAATGTCATGCCACTAGCAGTGTGCAAGGCCCTTGGGATTACTCCCACACATTTAAGGAAAAAGGTTACTTAGTTGGACAAGATAGGGGTTAACATTGTAGGAGAAATGAATCAGATCCCAATGCAGATTTCTATAGACCCAAGGGTGCAATAGGTTATTGACATCCAAGTTGTGGATATCCCTGATGCATATGGAATCATCTTAGGATGAGACTTCACCCATGCATTGAATGGATATGTTTCCACAAATTTTTCTCACATGTGGCTGCCATGGAAGGGACTACTAAATAAAATCCACGTAGATCAGGAGCCACACATGAAATTCATGATCATGGAATACAACAACCTAAATGAGGTGATGTTTGCTAAAACGGAATTGGGAAACTATTTTCCCTTTGCTTATCAAGAAGAAGTAGAGTTTCAAGAAGAACAGATGGTTTCCAATGTCTTACTAGTATAGTGTAGAACTTTGATTGATTTGGACCATATACCCTATAGCACAACAATGATAGTAGAAGCAGATGATGAGGGATCCACTAAAGATGACACTTTGGGATTGTTGGATGGATTTCAGGACTTTATGGAGAAGTGTATACAAAATTAGCTTAGCTTGGGTGCAAGAATGAATTTCCAAGAGCTCTTGCTCCCAAATTGGTGCAAGGTGTATGATTCTACCCATTATGAGTTTGAGTGTTGTTTATGCCAAACAATAGTGGAGCATGTTAAGAGATTAGCTACTTAGAAGAAAACAGCAGGGCAGCTTGCCCTCAATCATACCGAACCAACACCCACTTTAGAGGTTGTAGATGTCAACTCGTAGTATAAAGGTAACGATCACCTCATTGGCCCTAGTGTCAAAGAACCTTCCAAATTCTAGACATTATGCTTCGATGAATCCAAGTCAAAGCAGGGAGTCGGCGGTGGATTTGAACTCATTAGCCCCATGAGTAAGACCTATTTTATTGCTCACATAATTCAATTTTACTATACCATTAATGTAGTAGAATATGAAGCTTTAGTGCATGGTCTTTTGATGGCCTTAAAGAAAAATGTTAAAATACTGCAAGTTTTTCGGTGATTCTGAATTGGTAGCCAAACAAGTCAGGAAATTGTACTTTTATCACAATAGAAGGCTAGCAAACTATAGGCACAAATTTTGGGTTCTTTTAGAAGGTCTAGATGAATTTAATATATAGTTGATCCCTCATGCTCAAAATCATACAATAGATGCTTTGTCTCAAGCATCCATTACTTTGCAACCCTTGTCCTTGTCAAGCAACAAGAAGTTTACTGTTGAGTTGACATCCACAACATCTATCCGAGACAATGTCACCCATTTCCAGGTGTTCAATAGTGACAAGCATATCTTAGATATCATCACAAGTTTGGACATGTTTTCAACACAAATTATTGATGAGGCTGATCTAGAAGAAGCTAAATTAGACATAGAAAGAGTTATTAACCTCAAAACAAACACTATCCCTAGAGGTATGGTTCAGCTTGAATGCATTTTTGACTTGGATCATATCATAGATCAGGATCAGCAAACAAAGAGGGATGCCATAAGCAACCATTGTGACACCCACAACCTCAGATCAGCTGTGGAGGTAAAAAGAAAATTTATTGGAAAAGTGTGTACTACTAAAGAAAAGAAAGGGATTGTGGATGTTGTACAGAAGTATCATGATGTGGTGGCATGGAGCTATGAAGTACTATAGACTTATGATACCTCCATCATCACAAATACCATCCCTCTCAGGCCTGATGTGCGACCATTCTACCAACAAAAAATGTCCTATCAATGCCTTGTTGGAACCCATCATCTACAAGGAAGTACAAAAGTTACTTTCAGCCAGAATTATCTTCCTAGTCAGGCATTCCATGTGGGTGGCCAACTTGGTCCCAGTCAGGAAAAAGAATGCAAAAATCAGATTGTGTGTGGATTTTTGCAATCTGAACATGGCTTCATAGAATGACAATTATCCAATTCCTTCATTGGATGAGGTGTTGCAAATTGTTAATGGCTCAAAAATGATGTCCTTCCTCGATGGGTACTCTGGGTACAACCAATTTATGGTGCAATATGAATACTACCACAAGACAACGTTCACCACTAAGTGGGGAACCTTTGCTTATAGAAGAATTCCCTTTGGGCTCATCAATGTTGGTGGCAGCTTTCAATGTGCTATGGAAATTTCCTTCAAAGATCTGATTAGAAAGTGCATAATCATCTACATGGATGATTTGACCATATTTTCAAAAAAGCAGAGCGATCACATCTTTGATCTATGTAAATTATTTCAAAGGTGTCAGGAATTTGGAGTCTCCCTTAACCCAAAGAAGTGCATATTTAGAGTCACTAAAGGGATATTTATTAGGCATATCATTTTAGAGTAGGGAATATCCATAGACCTTGAATACATTCAATCATTTCTGAAAATCCTACTGCCAGGAAGTAAGAAAGAACTCAAATCTTTCTTTGGAAAGATCAACTTCATGAGAAATTTCATCACAGGTTTTGCTGAGATCGCCAAGCCACTCAATGCTATGCTGAAGCAGGATGCTAAGATCGATTGGAATCCCAAGGAAAAACAAGCCTTCAAATAAATTAAGAAATCAATTGTTGAAGCACCACTGCTCATTAGCCTGGACTATTTGAAGTCATTCTACATCTATTCATTTGCTTGAGATCACTCATGTTCCAACATCCTAATCCAAAAGGACAATGAAGGAAATGAGCACCTGATTGCCTTTATGAGTGCCCCTATGAAAGATGTTGAGTTATGGTATCATAATGTGGAGAAATAGGCATATGCCCTTCTCAGAGGGGTAAAGAAGTTCAGGCATTACATCTTACACAATAGGGTGTTTTCCATAGTGCCTAACAAAGTAGTAATGACATTGCTTATGCAAAATGAGCTAGGAGAATGAAGAGAAAAGTTGGTTACCCTATTGCAAGAGTATGACATGGAGATTCAACCCATGAAGCTAGTAAGAGGACAAGTGCTTACACGAACAATAGCTAAAAGGACAGCTGAAGTAGGGCCTAAACTTATGGTGCAGCAATACCAACTTGAGGATGTTTCCCCTGGGGAATGGTATGAAGACATAGTTCACTATTTACTAAACCACAAGTTCCTACTTCACTTGCAAGGAGTCCAAAAATATTTTCTCAAGATGAAGAGCAACAGTTTCATGCTGCAGGGATCCATACTCACCAAAATAACTCATGAAGGTGTCTATCTGAGATGCCTTGCAAAAGAAGTAGATCGAGTCTTGAAGGATTTACATGATAAATATGGCACCAACCATAGATCGATCCCTTCAACTGCTCATCAGATCCTATGAGCAGGTTACTATTGGGTGACTATCTTCAAGGAAGCTCATAATCATGTTCATACATGCCACATATGCTAGACTGCCACAACCAGAGAGAAGAACATTGTTGTCACATTGCAACCAGTTTTGGAGGTAAGGCCATTTTTGCTATGGGGTCTTGACTTCATTGGTCTAGTAATCCCACCATCATCTATAGGACATAGGTAGATTCTAACTGCTTCTGATTACTGTACTAGATGGATAGAGGCCATTGCATGTGGGCAATGAACAAATGAGGTAGTTGTGAATTTTCTTCAAAGTTTTATTTTAAATCACTTTGGTTGTCCTTATGCATTAGTATGTGACAATGGCCCCATATTTTCTTCGCTTAAGTTTTCCAATTGGGCCTTTGATTATGGAATAGCCCTCAAATTATTGTCAAACTACTACCTCTAGGGAAATGGCCCAGTAGAATTCACAAACAAGAATCTGATCACCATGATAAAAATAATCCTTGATAGGAATCCCAAGGACTGGCATACCCATCTCTATTTCATCCTTTGGGTAGATCACACATGCCAAAAGGTTTCCCTTGGTGATTCTCCATTCCACCTTGTCTATAGCTTAGAGCCCATATTTCTCATTCATCTGAAAATCCGTACCCTCCATTTTATAAATGACTTTTATGCATGAGGGGATCATAGAGAAGCTCACTTAGTTGAGCTACTACATTTAGAAGTATGTGACTGTGCAATAGAAAATTTCACCAAACATAAGGGCATAGTGAAGAGATGGTTCAACCGCCTAGCCAAAATAAAGGCTTTCTAAATTGCTGACCTAGTCCTATGTTAGGACAAGGCTCATGAAAAGAAAGGGGGACATAACAAATTTGACAAGCTTTGGCTTGGCCCCTTTCAAATAGCTAAAATCCTAGAAGACAATGCTTTCCACCTAAAGACACTAATTGGTGAGGACATTCCATAGTCTATCAACAGGAAGCACCTAAAGCATTACTTCCAACCCTGAGCCCTTTCAGGATCTTCTTTTGTAAATACTTGTACATAGGTTAGAGTAGTTTTCTTTTGGTTTCCTTTCATTTCATTTCTTTGCATCTCTTCATTTTTTCTCATTCCCGACTGTGTTGCTTTTCGAGAGCATCTCTTTGCTTCTATTGCAGTGGCCATGCTCATTCAAAAAATGGTTCACTTTGCTACCCACTTTTAGTTCTCTTTGGCTAAATATTCACTCTCAACCATTAGTCTTCAATCACTAATTTGGAATGACTTCCTTATTTGAATCTTGTCCTAGAACTTCACCCTTGGTTGAATCTTCCTTTTACGTTCATCTCAGACCCTGCACAAAACACATATTAATTATATCCAAAGTGTTGTACAATGGCTGTTATGATAACTTGGTAAGTGAAAAATATTAAGTCTGCAACAGTGACCATTGTGGTTCCCAAAGCCATAGTAAGCTTCATTGCTTGTATGGTTGAGCAAAAGCCTAAAATGTGAAAACAATTATCAAAAGAAAGAAAAGAAATGAAAATTCTAAAGTAAAGCAATCATATGGGTGTGCAGGTAACTCTACTGGGTCTATGGATGTCTAACTAGAAGTAGAGCAATATATGTGGGGTCACAATGACAACTCTACTAGGGCTATGGATGACTAACTGGCAATGTGGCAATGTTCGGGTTACTTTTGGTGTTGAATGATTCATGTAGCTTGCCCAGTTTGATTAGCTACCACTTGTCATAGTTTCTTTAGGAAAGGAATAAATTCACTCAACACACACTTCTAAGATGTTTCATAGGTCAACTCAACTAAGGATCCTAGTGTCCTAATTTACTTTTGGAAGTCAGCCCCTGGATGGTGAAACTAGATATTCTAGGTCCTAAGTGAATACTTATTCTTAGAATGCTCAAGAGTGTTCACCAGCAAAGTCACCATTTGATGTGCCCTCAGCACACATGCCCCATTTAGAATGGGAACCCTCTCTTCCTTTTCCCTTGTCAGGTCATTTCATTTTAGCCTCATTTTATGTGCCACCTATTTTGGTATCCCAAGTGGTCATTGAGCTTTGAAGAGTAATGTTAAGCCAACCATGTTTTACCCCCTTGAAATTTTCTAAGTCATGAGCCCTCATGGGGGCCTTTTGACACTTTTCCTTTGCCTCTCAAAATGACGTCCCTGACACCCTGTAGGTTTTCCCATGTGGGCTTCCCCTCATGGGTTTTTCTAGCATCTTCACTATTTCAAACAGTCGTCCTCTAGCGGAGTCTCACCTATTGGATCCTAGGGTCTTCTTCGATGGTGGTTTTCTTCTATGAGTTTTAAATGGCCATCTACTGACGACATTCCACACCTTGGGTTCTGGCTCTGCCACGACCACTTTTGAATTTCAAAACTTACCAACCTTAGGGCCTAGCATTAATTGCTAGAATTGAATTCCCTTAGAGGTATAAATATTCAAATTTGAACTATCATTTTAACATGACAGTTAGTCATACAAAGGTTAGAATGATTTAGAGTTACCAGAAAGCTATCTCCACATGTCGCCCTCAAGCTCGAGGCCTCCCATCATAGATCCCTTGCAACTATCAATTGATTCAACCAACTCCTTCATCAAGATCTTGAGGTGAGTTCACCATCTACGCCCTCATTTGTGTTTTTCTTCATTTGTTGCAAAGAAACAAATAAAATGATGAAGAACAAAAGCATCAGATCGAGAAAATTAGGGTGCTTAAAACCCATGTGGGAAAGTTCTAAAAACCCTCTTGAATCATCCATACATGTTCTGCAGAACTTAAACCTTCTAGCAACATTCTTCAATTAGGGAATCCATTCCCCGTAGGCAGAGACCTTCCCCTATCCATTCCAAACACTTGAAACAAACATAACTATCGGACGATGATCTCCACTGTGGGGTTTGGTGTCTCGGGAGGACTTTACCTTTGGGCCAAATTGAATTCATCTAAGTTACCCAAACCCGTTTCTGTGGGAGTCTCTCCCCCAGGGCATCATTCGTGAGTTGTTCAATACAATGGTTTGGCTCTAATCTTCTGATGCCTCGAGCCCTGCTCCTCCATTCGTGACTTTGAACTCAAAATGGCCAAACACTCAGTACCCTGCGGGTCCTGATAGGCAGACCTCCATCTATGGGTCCCCATGGGGACATTGTTGTTTCTTGAAGCATTTGAATAACTTCCCTTTGCCCTCCAATTCCCAGCTTCCTCGTAGCCCAAGTGCAACCATAAAAATTGAGTGACTAATGCTTAGTAGGTCATTCCCCACGCCCTGTCATGAGGGCTTCATCTCATCCTAGTTGTTGCCAAAGGGAAGAATGCCTTCATCCTCTCAACCTCTAGGACCTAATCCCTAGTTTTTTGTTGAGCTTTAAGTAAATAAAACATAACAGCTATGTCACTCATTGAACCTAGGCCAGAAGGTCCCCTGGAACTCTACATGCATTCTGCCATTGAAAAACAAAACATCCTCATGACTTTCTACCTCCTCCATTCCAAACTCCTAAGGGACCAATGACTATTGTCGACTGCCATCTCAGCTCGCGGGTCCCACTTGGTGCAACTCCTCCCCCAGAATGTCGTCTCACTAGAGCCATTCCAAATGGCTAACCTTAGATGGCTAAGCTCCATCTTGACTCCAATCACCCAAATGATGACACCAACTCCCTCCAATCACCAAATGAGCTTTGACCCATGTGCCAAAATAGGGCACTCTCCTCATTGAGCTTCATAGTTTGACCAAGTCCTAGGGCGGTTGGAACATTATGGGCCATCTTGCACTCTTTTCTCTTCAAAATTTCCTTCTGGCTAGGGGAGTCCGACCCCTAGGACCAAAATCATCCAAATTCCCTCTTGTGAATTACTAATGTCATGTTAGATTTCTCAAATGACAACTTATCCAGCCTAACATTGTCTTGTAGGGATTTGACTAATGTTCCATGTATTTTATTCTTGAATATGTTTGTTGTCCCTTTTGTTACAGGGTATATGCAACTAGGTGTGGGACCTTCGAGAGCGGGTGAAAAAAAGGAAAAAGGAAAGAAAATAGGAAAGACCCCTCATGGAAAAGAAGATAAAGACCACATGAAATACTAGTTCCAAGGGGAACTCATGAAATATAAAGTCACCATAGAATGGAAGGTCTTTGACATGAACATAGGGCAGGTGGACATCTATAAATTCACACAAAGGATCAAAGTCATTACTAAAACAAAAAATGAAAGATTAATAAAAGGTAGTGGGAGAACAAAAGTTGCAAGCTTCCCTCCCACTCTTGCTGCCCCCGAGCTCGTGATGACCTGTCAGGAGGCATACCAACTAGGAACCAAAATAATAGTGGATCAGGATGGAAATGTGTTAGCTAACATGTTTTCCAGGGCCATAACAAAGACCTTTCATATCCCAACCTTTGGAGAGATGGAATTTCCAACCACCAGCGAGTGCAAAGCAACGTGGGATGAAAACCCCCTCAAATGTAAAAAGCTTATCAATTAATATTGGCTCAAGGAGAAGAGGGGTAGTGCTGCAAAAGTTCCCCAGGAGCTCTTTCATAGTGACTTTTATGAAAATTACCATGACCTGGTAACATTGCTGAGTAGGGTAATGGGCCTTCCTACTGTAGCCTATTTTTAGGAATGGATGATGTACTTTGCCAAAGATATCCTTCATGGACAAGAAACCACATTTTATAGGGGTGCAATAATTAGCGATTGCTTCCATGAGAAATTTATGAACGTAAAGAAAACCTCTAGGTTCTACATGACATCCTACTTGGTCTATTCATTGGTGGTGTAGAGGCAATACAGTAGTTTATTCAGAGCTCCAAACGAAGAACTTGTCAAGGTGCTAAAATTCTATGACAAGTAACCTTAGCTGTAATTCATAAATTTTAAGAAGGATTACTACATGGTTAATGATGACTTCATAGGTCATATCATTAGATTAATTGGGGGTGACTTCAAGAGGTGAGTCTCCCACATTTCCAACACATTTTTAAAGTAGTATTCCCTTCTTTTCATCTAGTACCCAAAGTTCACATATATTCATGCAGAAGGCTTCTTAGAAAGACCAAAGAAGCTGCCCCGATATCCTAATGACCGAATGATAATATTGGAGCTCTCTCAACAGTTGCAACATGTGCACACCCTTTTGAGTGGAAAGCATAAGGCAGGGATTTCTTATCCCCTCTCCTTCAACCAAGGGTTGTATGAACTCCATACCGCTCAGTGTGTTGACTATTCAAAAAAGGAATTGATCGAGTACCATTTGATATTCCACACTACCTGACCATGGATTTATCCCTATGGCCATATCAAAAAAAACCTAGGACCTGAATATGCCCATCTACATAGTGTTGCATACTTTTGGGCTAATTGCATAGATGATAAGGAGGTGCGAATGAGGCACTTTATGTGGATGATCACATGCTTTGTAAAGATGGTCAATCTATTCCTAGTACAACACCAAGTGGAAGAAGATGAAAGGATGGTCATAGATCCTCAATATAACACAGTTGCTAATCTACCACTACCAATGATTGATTGGGATGAGCAAGAGGTCAACGACCTCAACATTCTAACCAAGCCTATAGAGGCTTGAATAGAGGAATGGATTGATGGGAAAGTTTCCTGATTGAGGCAACAAGGTCGCTTTAACCTATGAGCAACTCGAGACTGAGCCAAGTGAAATAGGTGGTGCGATAGCTGCTGCCCCATCAGGTGGAGCCTCTTAAATCTTTTGTACCCACCAAATCAAGAAAGAGAAAAGATATCAATGATGAGTAGCCCAATCCCAAGGTATAAGCAAGAAAGGCCTCGAAAAGGGAACCTTCCAAGGTACACAAGAGATCAGGAAGTACCACAGAGATGCCTATTATTCAAGAAGATCCACTCCACGAGGGAGAAGAAATGGAGGTAGAGCAATCAAAATCTCCACCAGCTGCCTCCACCACTATTTCCCCTCCATCTTCCTCCCAGGTAATGGTTGCAACCTCTCCTCCTATAGTGGACATCTCGTTCCACCTTTCCTCTTCTCCACCTACTGGGCATGTTGTAATGATTGACTCTTCTTTTGTCACCACCTCTCCACTCTCTTTCACTTCCATGTCTCTAACCACATCTCTTTCACTGGAAATAGCAACAGTACCCATGCCTACACTCTCACTTCTAGAGGCATTTTCATGACACATGCAAAATGTTCCTTCAAAGATTTCTGATGCATTGATGAATCCAGTTGTCCAAGCTGCCTTGGCATAGGTTCTTGCTAGCGTTCCTGATTCTACTCCTCTGACTAAACCACCAGTGATGAATGCCACAATTGAAATATCTAAGGAGTTAGAGAGGAAATTAAAGGAAGCAACAAAGGCATTGGAGGAAGAAGCAGACAACTACCACGAACACTCAGAGCACCAACACTTGCAAATTGATGAGGTAGTCCATGAAGGAGAGGAAATAAACTCCTCTAAGGGTGATGAAGACATAGATGCTAGTGCCTAGTACATTGTTGAAGACTTTGATGTAGACCTAGAGGAGAAGTTTGCCCGACAGTTGGAGAATGTCGGGTAGGAAGTAGAGAAGCCACCTTCCGAAGAAGAAAAAGAGTCTAGTGATAAAATGGAAGGAGATACTGAACTTCCAACTAGGGAGAAGGAAGAAAGCCCCAAACATGGTGAAGAGGTGCCTCTCTTAGGAGGGCAGGAAGAGCAAGAAAAGAAAGAATAGGAAGATGTGCCACCTCGGCACAAGGAAAGGGAAAGTAAAGAAGAAGACAAGCCTAAAGAAGAGGTTGAAACCCACAAGAGTCCCAAAACATAGCAGGCCGAGGAACATGGGTATGAAGAAGACACAAGGATGGAGAAAGAAGCTCCCGAGGATAAAGAGATTGAAATTAAGAGAGATGAGGGAGATGGTGATCGTAGATCACCCAAGCAAGAGTCTCAGATTCCCAAGTGGCTGGGAAAGCAATTGGAAAAGAAGACTTCGGCTCCCAGAGATCTAATGACAGGATTGGAGGCCATCTTGGTCTGAGCTCAGATCAGCAACAAGAAAGAGAAGAAGCAAAAAGTTAGATCCAAGCTAACGATTGATGCCTCTAGATCTAGAATTGCAAGAGTAGCTACACCGGTGGTGGGAGAAGAAGGAATAAGCTACAACGTCTCCACAATCGACCTGGTAATTGCTTCAAGGGAGCATAAGGTAGATCACCTTTAGGAATTTGTCGCCACAGTGGTGAATTTGATACAATAGGATAAGATCTCCAAGGAGGAACCTAAGGCACATGTGGCTGAGTTGATAGATTATATTTAGCAATGGTCATCAGTAGAGGAGCTCCCCACAACATCTTTGATGCCACCATGGATATTTTCCCTGGACCACTTCAATAAACTTGAGAAAATAAATAAGTGGACTAAAGTTACAGAAGATTGGTTCCAATGGGTCCTATATGTTGGAAACACAGGTATCAATCATTTTGTCAAGACAACAAATAAGTTTCGTGAAGTACAAAGGTACCTTGAGGGTATGAGTAAATTTTTATTGACTTCCCAAGGATATATGAGTCCACACATCCTAGAATTGAGGCCATCCTCATGCTACCTCACAAAATATGGAGGGAGGACCTCACATATTGCAAAGGATGATCATTGGCTAATAGACATGTGGAGGCTGGATTTTGAGCACAAAAAGGAAATACTAGATAAAGTACTCCTTAAGGTGGAGGTAAGATCTAAATGTATTCAGTATTTGAGACTAATGGCTAGTTATGATATGCCCATTGTCGAGATTGATCTTGAAAACATAAAGCCTTATTTCCATAGGAAGATGGGAGACGGGACGTCAGGCGAGTTCACCACTGACTTTATGAGTTTTGTTGCTCTAGCTTTCACCTAATCCAAACTAGTCAAAGAAAATACAACCAATTATGATGGGGATTGGGATACACTCAAGGGCCAATCTAAGCAATAGAATTATGAAGTGTTTCAGTCCGACATAATGGAAATTGAGAAGCTTTAGGTATTGATCAGCAAATTCATGGAATATTCCACTTTGAAGAAGTAGGAAGGGAACCCAGTCATAGATGAAAAACTCTTACAAAAGAGTTACAACAAAAGGAAATCAACTAAAGGACAAAAGCTACAATGTTGTCACAAGAAGACAAAAGAGGGAAAGGACAAGGAATGTATTTTAAATTGGAATATATTTGGGGGTAGGTGAAACCCTAGTTTGTAGTGAATCTTGGCCACACAATGCAAATCAATCTTGGTCCCTCGTTATACTTTTTGAACACTATAAATAGGAGGTATCCTCTCATTTTCAAGAGAGTTGAATTTTTGTAATGACACGTTGCTTAAATTTTAATAGAAATTCATTGAATTTGGTGGATTCTTGAGTTTCTTTGCATGTTTCATGATTCATCTCCCATTGTTAGCTAATTTAGTTAGATTTAGTTTGTTGTTTCAATTGGTTTTAGATTACTTTGGTAGATTTATTAATGTTGTTCAATGGTTGTGTAGATTTTTGTTGTGTTGATTCCTTTCTTGTCTATAATTTTTGATTCCGTTCTTGTCTATACGTTTTGTTGTTTATTGTTGGTAGATGGCTATGTAAAGTTAGTCTGGACTTAAATTAAAAGCTACTCCAAAAAAATTTCTTTGTTCATGCATGTTTATGGTGAATGAATGGTAGAACATTTGCAGTCCTTACAAGCTAGCACAAGTTTCATGATACTATGAATTTTCTGATTAAATGAAATTTTGTTTGAAGGAAGCCGTCTATAGTAGAACACTCTATGATCACTGTTCATTGTTTTTTAAGATCCAGGAACATCTTCTCTTCCTTTCCTTTTTCTTTTTTTTTAAGAAGTAACCTATGCTAAGGTTCATTGCACATTGTAAAGTCAAATATTAAGATAATATTGAAGTTTCAAATTATTGTTCAAACCTACAACAAATTACACGTTAACTTCCCATCTCAAGAGCTTTATTTTCAAGATCCACTTTGTATCCATCCAAATATGTAAGCCTGCCCTGTGATTACCAGCAAAATCACATCAAACATCAACTAGGAAATTCCACGCACATCATGACCTAACACCTGAGAGACCTTGGGGTAGTGATTGGTAACCTACTTGCAAATTTCTACCCTTCAAGAAAGGTAGTGCACCTATGCACTTCATGTGTTGAGAAAGTGCTAAAACACCCATCAACAGAGGTTAGTCTAGTGAAAGAAACCTTGAATAATCATAACAATCACATTTTTTCTTCTTCTATTATATCTCCTACATGTGAAGAAGATATTATAGTGTTAGAAGAACCAATTGATGAGAGTTTTAAAAACCTGAGTTGTTTTTCTCCTCTTACCTATCCTATTAGACAAAACATTACTAAAAAAGAGGACATAACACTAAGTAATCATGACAATCATACAACACAACAAGAGACCATTGAAACCTACCTATGTTCATCTCCTAACATCTTCTCCTCTTGTGATAGTGATGAGGATATGTTAGTGTTAGATAAGCAAACCTTCAAGATCTATGATAAGCCACTTTATGATACTTTCACTATCTATCCTATTTTGCAAGACATTAAGGGCCAAAGAAATGAACTCATAAATGAAAATGATCATTATAATTTTTCTTCTCCTAGTATCTCTTATAGCTATGAAGATGATGTTTTGATGTTGGAAAACATAAAGGATGAGAGTCAATGAGAATATTGTGCCTCCCTTCCCTCATGTTCCTATCATAGTTGTCCTTCTCTTGATGCCTCCCTTACCTGTGATGAAGCTCCTTTACAAAATTTAACCATGGATACAATCTCTCCTACTAGGGTAGATAATATGGAACAAGAGAATGAGACCTTAGGGACAATGAAAAATCAAATAGATCCTTCCCCTAGTCAAGAAGAACCAACCATTGATCATTACCCTACTTTTGATGAAGTCATTTTAGAAGAACCAATTCTTGAATGTGAAGAACATTTTTCTTGTAGCTCTCCAAAAAATTCTCCTCCTAGGGAGGATATCATTATGCAAGAAAAGGATAACATTGACAATAACATAGTGTCCTTAGAAGAAGATGAAAAAGAAACATTAGACTCTCACTCACTAAGTGATGTTAATATTATTCAACCTCAACTATAGGTTCTTTTTTGAGATCTTTGTGGATTTGGATACCCTTTTGGCTGAAACTTGTTTCAAGATAGTTTTCCAAAACAAGGATTGATTCACCCAAAATGACGAGTGAGTCCCACCAGGGCTAAAAATCAGCAATTTTATAATTTCAGAGATATTTCCAGTCTTCAACACATTTCAAGGTGCACACTTTCTATTTCATAGCTTTTTTTTTTTTTTCATTTGCATATCTATGTCATTTTTTAGGTCTTTTTGCATACTACACTGCGTTTTCAGACATCTTGCATTTCATTAGTTTACATTTGGTAGTGAATCTCTTTTATCAATTTTCAGCCTTTGGGATAATCCCCTTTGACATATTTGAGTCTCCTTTGCATTGAAATCTCAAGGGTTTTTTCTTGAGTGAAGTGTTGACATTTGTCTCTCTCCTTTTAGGTGCAAGACCCTAGAGGTATAAGAGGTGACAAAAAATCTTTGTTTCACTCTCGAATCTCATGTTTTAGAGAGAAGTACTTTATTGGGTTGTAGTCCCAGTTATCATAGATGAGAACTTAGCCTAAGGCCACCAGTAGATTTGTGAGCTCACCCTTGGCCTTCCACTTGTTCAACATTACCTGACTATTGGAAATTGTAAGGGGAAGTAAATATATCTTAGTTATGTTTCTTTCAATTCCATAGGTGTTGTCGGAAAGGATTTCCTGACGACATGCCTCCAATGTGAAAACTCTGTCCATTAAAAATATGGGGAGTTGGAAAGGTTCCCCAGAAAAACCATGAAATTTGATGAATGTAAAAGCCTCTCCTAGGAAATAATCCACCAGGGTCGGCGGGTTTTCCATCCATTGTGAGACCTCAGGAGAGAAACGGGCCATAAGGTGTGGCAAAAAATATTGAAGCACTGGCCTTAGAAAATGATCTACAAACTGGTAATAATCCCCTATTCTTGAAAGTACTTGAGTCCATACAGAAACTAGCTGACAACAACCATTTACATCTAACCTAGACAATGGTATATTTTTCTACAACCACTCAAAATTTTGATGCAAAATCAAGTGGGCCAAGAAAGAAGTGTATACATGTAAAATGGTCTGGATAATCTAATTAATAAGATATGATTTATTTGATTAGTTAGCCTTTATTTCTTCTACTATTAAATAAATAAAAATATTTATTTATATAGTTCATTTTTAAAATTCTTCTATCTTTATTCTATTATTTCGTATTAATTAAATAAATGAATTTCACTTTGTTTTATTTAATTATCATAATCTTTAATTTCTTCTACTATTAAATGAATAGAAATATTTATATATATAGTTCACATTTATATTCTTCGGATTATTCTCTATTAATTAAATAATCAAAACTTCAATAGTTTTCATTTAATTATCATTATCCCTCTTTTATTAAATAAACAATATCAAATAGTTGTTTTATTTAATAATTGTTATTTCTTCCTAAATTTGAATAAATCCAAAATATTCAAATTAAAATCATATTCTACAGCTAATCAATATTTCACCTACCATATTAGATGTGTTATGTCTAATTTAATTCATCTCAATCTTCACGGGCAATTTTGGAGACAAATTGGAGACAAATTTGCAGGTGAACTTCTTCATCTTCTTCCATTGATTCTTCCTATCATCTGGCACAATGTTTTTGTGGGGAGGAACAATCCCTATGATCATCTCAAGCTTCTTCATCTCTCGCCATTCGATTCTTTAGATCAAATCTAGAGCTTTACTTGCTGCCCCTTCACAAATATGTTGTCGAGAATCTATAAATACAACCTCTTTCTACAAGAAATAGATCCCAAATTTGTGCAAACTTCATTTCCATCGTAATAGAAATCAAGCAATCAAGCATCTTTTAGAAATAACATTACATTTATCAAATACCAATCAAAGCAATTTAGAATCAATATTATGGCACCATTTCAGCCAGATCATAGCTTACAGTAGAGCTTCTTTGTCAAGTTTCATGTCAATTTAGATTACAATAGCTTCATCATTATCATTTGGAAATCATCATATAGATTAGATTATTGCATTTAGCAACATCTCATTCTAGATTGGTATTTTAATAGTCATAATGCTTACCAAATCTGAGAGCCCCCGCGGACTTATAAATCTTTGGGATACGTATAAAATATAACGCTTTAATAAATTGTTGCTTTTAAATGGTTTAATTATTTGAATCTTTGATATAATGTCTTATTAAGAAGTGTTGTTTGTTATTTTAATCATTACTTCATTCAACTCCACTTAAATTTTGGCACCCACCATTGGGAAAACCCTACATTTAACAAATTTTCTAAAAAAGTGACTGTGACAAGCCTACATGTTTCTCTTTAGCACGAATAAGAGATTTTATGACGATCCACCGTGCACTTTAGCGCATTTGAAGAATGTTCTAGTGCATCCACCATGTACTTTTAGCACATCTCGATGACAGCCCAAAGGCATCCACGGTGAAACTCCAACACATTTTGATAGAACTTCCAAAGACAATCTGTTTTAGCAATATATGATCAATTTTGTAGCACATAATAAATTTTGTAATGCATATGATTGATTATGTAGTATAGGATCACTATGTAATGTATATGACCTCTATTCTAGCAAATTTGTAATTAGTTTTCTTGATCCTAGGTTAGTCATTTGGATTAAAATACAACAATCCTAGGGTAGTCATGATACATTGCTATCTTGGTTAAAATAAAAATCATATATTTTGTGAAGCAATATCTTCACGTAGAATAGAAAATTGTCATTTGGGCTTTAAATACTAAACATTGTATGATGTGATTGTATGGTGATAGGCCTATGCTCTCCCCTTAACTAGGTGATCAAAATGTTAGACTCGTCTTTCAATTTCATGTAATTTATGCTTTGTTAAATCCTTTAGATGGCTTGTCGTGGTAGGAAAAAGTACTCACCCTACAGGAACAACCTAAGTTGGAACAACCAAAGCCAGGTTTTCCAACCCACTATAAAATAAAAGTGAATCTGGGGAAACCCACATTTACCAAAAGTGTGCAAGATAACTATCCCCAAAATCTTTGTTCTAAAGATTGGGAGGTCTCCTTAGGGATTTTATCATTTTCCACTCTGAACATATACACTATCTACAAACCTTAGTTTAGAATCCAACTGTGTCAATATCCAAATATTGTAATACTCATGGTGCAAGGGGAGGGAAGAATTTTTCCCCAAGACACTCACCATATAATTTTCAAGGACTGTTTGATCAAGTGATTGAGAAATCTAACTTTGAGTACGCACCTGGAAAAGACAAAAATACAGGCACCCTCTAGGGGGTGACATGACTGTGTGAGTCTACATAATTTTAAGATGTGGGTTGTTGAGCATTATGATGACCTTTTAACCTTAAGAGTGAGTCTTCTTGAAGTATATTCTTTGTCAAATACCAATGGAAATCAAGGAGTATCATGTTTGATTCTTGATCATACACCTTTTTTTTAGATTCTAGGACTTAAAAATAATTATTTTACAACTGCTCACTATGTTTTCAAAATAGTAATTTAGATAAGATCATCTAGAAAAACACAAAAGAGTTTGACAAATCAACTTGTGAAAAATTATGTTAAGGTATTGGAAATCAACAAAAAAATTCAAGAAATCCTTTGCAAAAAGAGTCAAGAAACCAAAGAAGCAACTTAATTACAAAAAAACTTTTGAAAAGGAGACGCTTCTTATATCAAAGTAGGAAAATCTTACTTGAACATCAAACTTTCATTTGTAGATATCATGACTTTGCTAGAGGACATACTAATGATTTTGCTTTAGATCCTTTATATTCACAAGCGTATTTCCAACAAAGAGCTCTTTCACAAAAGCATAATCATAGTCAACCCATTCATCATTCTTCCATCCCATAACCAGCAATACAATATTCCAACAGGCCAAATCAATTGTTACAATAGAGAGGAAACTTGGAAACATTAGAAGACCATCATTTTTCAAACCTAGTTTTATGCGTGAAATGTCACTTTTTAAAGGTATCATCTATTTATATCATCAAAATTAGAGATTTACCAGCAAGATACCCTGTCAAAATATCTATGATTTAGAAAATTACATCCAGAAATCAATCCTTTTACTAAGAAAAACTAGAACAAATAGACAACATTATGAATAGTCCCAAAATAGTGCATACACAATCTATTTTAGTGCATAAACCTTGTCTTTAAGCACATTTTTAGTCCAAATAGCACATTTAACCACTATTTCAGCGCATCTGACTAATCTTACAATGCATCTGCAATTTGTCACCAAAATTTAACAGTGTCAGAATTCACCAATATCTTGGCACATCCACAGTTTGTTTTAGCACATATACCCTATCTAACAGTGCATTCACCATATCTTGTAGCGCATACACAGTCCGTTTTAGGGCATCTTCCCTCTGTAATAACGCATCCATAGAACAAGAAAATAGAGAGCTATTTGAAACCCCTATCAAATTGTTGACATCAGAACTTGATTTTTTTTCAAAGTGGAAACATTTTCACAACCAAGACAGTGTCTTAAACTTGGAACAATAGGACCTTACAAGTCAAAATTTATCAAATTAAACCAATATCTTACAACCATAAAGTGTCAAAATCATCAAACAAAAAATTCTAGATTATTATGTTGAGTTTCTTTATCAAGATTTTTCCATCCTACAATCATGAAACAAAACACAATAATCATATTTTTAACTTAGTCTCATCAATAGAATTTATCATTCTATTTGACTTAAGTTAATATCCTTGACACTCATCCAAAGAGATCAAAGTTTAGTGATAATAACAAACACTTGTATGCCAGTTTTGACAAGGTTACAAAGACAAAAACCTAGGGAAAAAGAGATTCAAAACATGCCAGGCATCAAATTCAAAAATAGTCAATTTTCAAGTTTCTCAATTTTTAGATGTTTTTACATTTTTGGATACCCTTTTCGTCATAATGAAATTCCCAATTTACGGTTTTTATTTTTGGTTCTTGGGTGGAAAGTTATTGCAGTTTTAGTTTCCCAGATTTGCACCTAAAAACCTTCCGAGTGGGATTTGAGGCACTTAGAGCTTCCGGATCGGCTCCGAAACTTGCCAAAATCGGCGTAGCGGATTTTGAGCGTGTTCTTGACTTCGAGACCTTTCCAACGGTTTGAACGGTTCGCGAATCGGAGTCCTGGATCAAAAATTATGGCCCCGCGAAGTTGGCACACTTTCTAGAAGTTACCATTGCAAATGCTGTTTTGAAATTTGAACTTCATGTTGTAAATTTTTGGTGCCAAACCGCCTAAACTCAATTTGAATGTTGTTTTGGCTCCAAACCAATGAGGAGCTCTATTTATGGGCGGGTTTTCTAATTTTTGGGTAACTTTTTGGGGACAAGCTCGCATATTGCGAAAGGGTTACTCTGTAGCTTTCTGTAGCTTGCATATGTTGTAGAACTTGGGGATTTGAGATCCTCTGCATGTAAGAAGTTCCATTCTCTAAATAATAAATTTAGTCTCTT
>VDFB02349322.1:0-30928 GCA_007258455.2 Sequoia sempervirens | reverse complement strand
AAGTTATTGTTAGTGATTGTGATCCTATCTTCACTAGTCACTTTGGAAAGATTTATTCTCATGTTTGGGTACTCAATTAGCTCTTAGCTCTTCATACCACCCTCAATCAGATGGGAAAATAGAGGTTGTTAATAAGTGTTTGGAAGGATATCTACGTTGTTTCACTTCAGAGAAACAGTCTCAGTGGGTAGATTGGCTACCACTTGTGGAATGGTGGTATAACACTTCTTTTCATAGCTCATCAAAAATATCTCCATTTTTGGCACTTTATGGATATCATCCTCCTTCCATCACATCATCAATTAAGGTGTCCCCAAGAGTTCAGGTAGTAGAAGACCACTTGCTTCATCAACAACAAGTACTTTCAGGACTCAAGGAGAATTTAGCCATAGCACAAAATCGAATGAAACAACAAGCATACCAACATCGTAGTGAAAGAAGTTTTTAAGTTGGGGATTGGGTCTTCTTGCGATTGCAGCCTTATAAGCAAATCTTACTAAAGGAGCAAAGAAAGAATAATAAGTTGTCTCCAAAGTATTATGGTCCATACGAAATCATTAAGATCTAGTGTTGCTCATGTTTGAGTTGCCACCAACAACAAAGATACATCCACTTTTTCATGTTTCCTATTTGAAGAAGGTAATTGGGCATACATTCCCACTCAAACAACACTTCTCGAAGATGAAGAAGGAAGAATCATTGAACCAGAGTGCATTCATAAAACACGACAAAGAAGGAGGAATAGAACTATCACTCCAGTATCTCCCATCCAATGGAAGAAGTTACCAATTGAAGATGCCACATGGGAAGACGAGGAGTCTATACAAAAGTTTCCAGAACTTGATTAGCATTGAGGACAATGCTTTGAAGAAGGGGCATGCTACTAATATTATTGTATATTAGGTCATGAATAGTGAGCTTGTATTATCTTAACTCTCTATTAAGTCATATTATCATTAGTATATTGTTATTTAGTTGTTTAGGCTCTGGCCTTAAGTCTTGTAGGTGGTCTAAGTCGGCCTAGGTGATATCCTTGGCATAAATAGGTATATATAGGAGGTTGTGAGTCTTATTTCATCATCAAGTGTGAAGTGTGTTCACATTAGAGATATTTGGAGGTTTTCCCCCTTGAAGTGGCTTGTTATTCTCAGTTATTATCAAGTATTTGCAGCATATTTCATATCATATTCTTCTATTGTGCAAGTTATTTCATAACAAGGACCCCCCAAAGTGCAAAACATGTTGTGGTGTCACTATTTGATGTGCGGGCCTATTTGAAAAAAACCTTGAAAACCTAATTGATGTGTGACATCGCCATTTACAATGGCGTCGCCCTTTGAAGTTTGAACCCTAAAAGCTAAAATGTGATGTGACATCACAAGTCACAATAGCGACACTCTTTGAAGTTGAGCATCACTGATTATACACTTTTAGTGTTACTACATAGTGAGGTTGGACTTTGTGACCCTTCAAAGCATAATAAATGTGCACAAAAAATGAAATCAAAGGGTGGGTTAGGATAACATACCACTGGTCTTGTGCCTAGAGGTCTCTGGTAGACTCGAAATCGCTCAAAAATGTGTCAAAGAAGCACTCTTTGTGCAATCTTACACAAGGGTTAGAGCTCAAAACAATGAAAATTCTAAAGGCTAAGTGTGAAAATGAATTGAAAGTGACCCCTTGAAGGCTATTTAAGCATGAAAATTAAGGTTTTTTTACTTGTTTTAGCTGTCAAACTAGGATTTTTTGTCCCCGACCTCATTCTTACCTAACTAAGGCTTGTTTAAGGTCTTTTTCTCACATTTTGGCATGTTTTCAGCATCCTAGAGCCTTTATGGACTTGTTAGGTAGGTTATCCTCTTTTTTAGCGAGATCACCCAAAAATATAAATTTTTTTCTAATCTCTCAAGGGGGCAATATATCAGTGTAATTCTTCCTCTTGGGTAGTAGTGGGGCATTTGAAAAACTTTTTTTTTTTTGAATTTTGATCTTGACAAGGTTATACTTTGAACGAACATAGTAGGTACATTGCTTCAAAGAGGGGAGAAATGTAGACATGTAAATTATACTGATTAATCTCGTACACCTGATCCTGATTTACTAACACCAATTTTGCCTAAATCATCTCTCTACTAACCATTTAATTAAATAACCCTTATTTGATTAAATTCATCACATTTCATCTTTTAATTAAATAAATCAATTTTATTTGATTAAATTATTATCTTCTATTAATTAAATAAATCATTTTGTTTAATTAATCCTAATGCTCCTCTTGTGATTAAATAAATCACTTTATTTGGTTAAATCATATTACATCGCCTTTACAATAAATAAACTAACCTTTCTTTGATTTAAGTCTAACATAATCCCTCTCTAATTAAATAAATCAGACTTTATTTAATTAAATCTAATATTCATATTCCTCTCATTTTGATCCAAAAATCTAAGTCAAAGTGTCAAATTAGCTATTTTTTGTCTAAGTTAATTAAATCCTAATTAACACTGTTCTCTAATCCATCAAATCCTCTAGATTTTGCAACTTGCACAAGTAAATCAATTTAATTGATTTATTAATTCTTCTATTTTCATTAAAAAGGCATCAAGTTGGAATATTCCTCCATTTTGAATTCTCCCTCCCAAAAGATCTTGTCCTCCAACATGGCATTAAAAGCCTCTTACAAGTCCTTTTTCTTGAGCCAAGTGGCATTAAATCCTCTTTCTATCTTCCTCCACAAGCCAACTTTCAAATTTTAAATTTCAAATTTCCACCTAATTGCATTGATTTGCACATTCATCAAAATGTGCTCCATCTCTCTTCAATAGCATGTTGACAAGTGATACATTGTTATTGGTCTATCTTTAGTCCCACATCTGCCATGTTTTGCATTCTTCCATCCTTCTCACATATAAATGGAGGACTCTTCTACTAATTTTTGGGACACAACTTTATGCAAAATCATTATCTATAGGTTTTGAGTGAATTCATCAACATATCATTCAATTTTTTATAGTTTTTCATCACCATAGCTAGGGTATTGCAAATTTTATCAAGAAGCACCATTGATCATCATCAAAACTTGCAAGGAATTGGGAAAGGGTTATTTTTCACATCAAAATAGCACCAATTCCCCCATGGGATTAAGGGTTTGAGCATTTGAATAGGATTTAGATTGCTTTTACTTGGTTTCTTTACTTTATTTCTTGTTCATTATACTTCAAATGAATTACATGGGGAATTCTAGTTTAGATTTGTATAATTGACTAACATTGTGTTTTTTGTTCATGTTTGTGGAGGTCTAGAGCTACCATTCATAGGACCTAATAAGGAACTCTTTAAATCACCAATAAAGTGCACACCTCTTATCTATGTTAGTCAGAAGAAAACTCATAGCATTTGCACAATTGCTGAGCATAATACTATAAGCCGAACTCTATCATTCATATCTTTCATCCGTTTCATCAAAAACCATTGAAAAATTATGTAGAGATGCAACTAATAGTCCTAATTATCATATTAAAATACCATGAAGCAATCTTCTACTAAGAGCATTTTCGGACCAAATTATTAGATCAAAATAACAAAAACATAGCTTTTCTAGATTGACAAAACTATTACCAACCAATGTTGGCATCAATGAAAACACATCTAAGGGCTTCTTCTTCATTCTTCCAACAATATCCCCCTTTTCATTGATGGAAACATGTTCCAAAAATGATACTTAAGAAAAAAATCACTTCGCCTTTCAACTATATAGACTAAGGAAAAATTCTCCATGACAAAAACAATAATTTTCACATTTATTCTCCACACTTATTCTCCCCCTTTGACATAAAGGAAAAAGGGTGTCCCTATAATAACCTCAAAAAAAAACAAAAAGAAATGTAGAAAGCTTTTAATTGGAATTGGAGGCACCTTGTAATTCCTTGAGAATAGCTTCCTAAGCTAGTTTTCCTTCATCCTAGATCCCTTTCACTTTGAAAAATGTTTTGTGTAGTGATTTTAGTTCAACCAGAAATTCTTCTCCTTCTTCCAAAGTGGATGGGTTAAGTTTTATCTTATCAAGTTTTTTTGCATCCACAAAAGCATATGATATAAGAATATGTCTAGACATAATCAAATCTCTAAGCTGACCAAACCACCTTATTGCATCCTCTTTTTTCTTATGTAAAGTGAAGAACTTGTTCTATAAGTCTGTAGTCAAGTGGTGTAACTTCTATTGTTTGAAATTTTGTAGGCTCCAGAGGCATGCTTAATTTAAGACTCTATTGAGTCCATTAAATCTTTAATGCCTTTTGTGGCATCAGGCCACCACATGTAGTGTACAAACAATATCTTGGCTTCCTCTTCATAGTCCTTTACTTGTTTTAGACTTTGTATCAATTTGCTATGTGCAATTGCACATCTATCCTAGAATTCAAATAGCCCTTTCTCCAAAATTCTTGATTATGATTCTTTCTCAATTTTTAGCTTAATACTAGAGGAGTATTCTTTGATTGAATCAACTAGAAGCTTTAGGTTCTCAATAGGGGTTAAGGAGTTATTAATAGTAGCATTGGAAACTGACTCATGTAAGGCCTTAATAGCATCATTTATTAATTCAATCCCTTTATGATAAGTTTCAATCATTTCTTTTGTACTGGAGTTAAGACAAGTACCACATATTCTTACTCTTTCAACCGGTGAGATCTTTCTTAGATCCACATACTCTAGATGAGAAGGAAGCTGAATCAATTGGGGTACCAGCTTAGGATGAATTTGTGATTTCCTTGTCAACAAGCCCTTAAGAACATTTTTGGATGATACTTCAGGAGGCTTTGATGGCTCAAAATATTTTGATAGTTCTTCTTCACTTCTTCCAACCTCTTTATCTTCCTTGTTTTCCTCTTCTCCTTTTCCAAAGGATTTTTTTGAAGTTCTATGTTTATTTTCTTCTTCCTTCTTGTCTTTATCATCTCTACCATAATTTTTCTTTTCACCTTTGTTTCCTTCATTCTCATTTTCTTCTTCTTCTTCTCTATGTCTAGTATCCTCATTATGTTCTCTTGGATTATTACTGGTGTCATCTTTTCGTTAATCTTCAACATGTTTACTGGTTATTTCTTCTACATCATTTAGAGGAATAGATGTCTCTGAAGCAACATTCATTTCACCAACATTTTCCATAACAGGATGGTCCTCTGTTTTTGTAATATTGATAGGCTCCTATGCTTGAGTTGTATGAGATGAACTAATTTTCATCCCATAATTCTTTTCCAATTTTCTAACTGTTTCAAGAGTTTCTTGCCTCAAATTTTTAGTACTTTCATTCTCTTTAGTAATTAAAGTAGTGACTCTCCATTTGACCCTAAACAACTGTGAACATTCTTTGAGTAGGGAAGCAATATCTTCCTTAGATAAGGAGGATCCACATGTGTTTAAGGCACTAGATTTGAATTTTTCTTCAATGGTTATAGCTTCATGATCCTTCTATGAACTAATGATTCCCACATTGTCAGTCACCTTCTTCCTTATAGATTCCATAGAATCATTAAAGATAACCATTTATTTAGCAATAACATCTATAATTGTTTCCTTATCCTTTTTATCAACTTCATCAAATAATCTAGCAATAGCTAACAAATCCTCAGAGTCTACCACATTATTCACTAAAGCTTCCAACTTTAGAGGTGGATGATCATTTACTGGAGGAGGTTTGGGCATGTCCTCCATAGGTCCTAATGTGCCTTCATATTTCTTCTTCTCATGTACATGAATTTTGAAAGCTTCCATATCTTCTATCTCTTCATCATCAGATAATATTTCAACCTTATCTTTGGTTTCATTTTATTCATTTCTTATGGAGGTGTTGCTTCTATCATCCCTTTTCAACTATTTCTCTTCTTGCATACCAAGATCAATTTCATCTTGTATAGCATCACTTATGTTCCTTTTCCTGCTTTCCTTTTAGTTTTCTCTACTTTCAAGGGTGAAAGGTGGTACAACAGGGGGTACATCCCTTTTCTTAGAGGCCCTAGTGTTGGGTCAAGAGGAGGCAGCTATGTTAACTACTATAGGGGAACTATGCACTATTTTCTTTCCTTTCATTGTAGCAACTGCACTAGGAGTTGCTGGTAATGTAGAGGAGGTGGTGGAAGATTCTCTTCCTAATCTCCTAGGCCTGGAGGGAACATCAACTAATCTAACCCTTTTCTCATCTACAAGTTCCCTTAGCTTATTGACATCATCCTTAGTGAATGCAAATTGAAATATACCTCAACATTTTTGTTCACTCTTTTATCCCTTTTATGATGTTGAAGTCTCCACATGCACTTCAACAAATTTCTCTTTATAAGTACCAGGCCAGGGTTGAGTAGGATCCTTAGGACTATTCAACAATATTTCAATCAATCCTTCAGCTACTTGCTCCTCAATTTCATATCCAGGAGGAGCTATCCACAGAGTCCTTAGTTCTACTATCTCAATGATATATTCATTAGTAGACACTATATAGGTTATATCCTTTGCATATTTCTTCACTAAGATTCTTCAAACTTTATCTCTCTCATACATATTGTTTTGGAATACTGCAAAGAATACAATGAGAGCATTGATCTATGCCTTATAGTCTCCAAGACTATGAAAATGTTTAAAATTTTTATGTGCTACCAATTTGTTGTGATCCCATATAATATTTTTCTTTCTAGGTAGCTCCCTCATGAAGTAAAATAACAAACAAACCACTAATGAGACAAACTTGAATGAATATTTGTTTGTTTTAGTCTAGTTTAGGTTATCCATAAGTTGTTGCCGAAGCAACTCACACAAATTATAATCCCTTCCATTAACCACCATTTCATGTGCAACATGAATTGCTATAGTAGACACCAAATTTTCTTGGTTAGTAAAATATATTTTCTAACCAGTCATAACAATAACACACCTAACAACTGGGTTTGTAATGGATTTGTTGTTAGTTCTCTTCCATCATATGTGGCACCAGTTAGCTTCACAACCACATTGGTCTTCAAAAAATTTAGCACTGGTATAGGTCTAGTGTCATAGATACCTATTAAAACCTTAATTACTTACTTGGTGATTACTCCACCAATGCTTGTCCATATGAATTTGTTGTGCACTCTACTAAGTTCCGTCCTCACAAATTTTGCAAACATCTCACCACAAAAGTTTGGGAAAAAATTCCATACATCTAGTTTCTTTTGTACTAGGTTTTCATATTCTGGTTACATGGAGTAATCATCTCTTAAAAATTCCTTTTCCCATTGATTCATGAGTTGTTAATGGTTAAATTCTTCCAATTTTGTGTGAATGTAGGTCCTAGTATCTTCAGTAGGAAAAAAACTACTCTAGATTTGTAAAAATGCACCCATGGGGTCCATTTCATAAAATTTCCATGAAAATATTTTGAACCTAGGTTAGGGTCTATCAGAGGTCTCAACAATAGTTGGTATGGCCATCTTTCCTTAATTCTTTTGAATATGCTTATGAGAATTGCTTCTAATTCAAACCAACAGACAATTAATAACTATAAATACCTCGTTCAAGCTTTGATAAAACTAGGGTTTGATGCCAAGTACACTAATTTACCTTCACCTTGCTTTATCTCACTTTGCTTTCTTCTAAGTGTGTAAAAGTGATTTAATTCAACTCAAGCTTTCACTTTATGTTTTACCGATTTTCCCTAATTCACATTAAATGCATTCCACCTTCAAAAAGTTGATAGACACTTGTGAAATACATCATAAACCCTAAAAAGCTCAGAAAACCTCCAAATTTTCACTTTTTCTATGAAAATATTTTTCAAATTCTTTAGAATACCATTCTACATCACATATCTTCATGTCACTGCATGAAACCTCTTATATTAGGGGTTTGTTAGATATCTTTGTAACTTCTCCCCATAAAACCACTATTGGGTTTAGTTTTTAGAAGTATTTGCACTAGATGTAGGTACAAATACATTTGATTCATCCTTATTCTCAGGTTCTTCCTTTTTCTTCCAAATCTTCTCCATTTCCTTTCTCACTTTAGTACTATCCACTTCATTGACAAGTTTATTCTTTTGTTTTGGATCAAGTTTCTTCCCATTTTTGCTTCTGCAGAATTTTGAGATGTGCCTTGGTTTGTTGCAAGTGTAGCACACAACATTTTTCTAACCAAACTGATTTGAACTTATCCTTGATCTGCACTAGTTAGCTTTATGTCCAAAATCATAACATGTACAATAATAGCCTTGAAAAGATTGAGTCATTCTACTTGTATTGAATCTATTCATCATTATCTGACTTCTGCACCTAGTAGCTCTATGTCCACATTTTTTGCAAGAAAAACATTGTCTAGAGAAGAATCCAACATTTTGATTCATTCTAATTCTACATTTTGTTTCCCTATGACCAAATTTATTGTATGAAAAAAAAATACCATTCAAATATGGGTACCTTTGAGCATTAGGTTGTAAAATAAGAATCCTTTTGGTATTGCTTCTTTGGTTCTTGATTTGTCTATTATTTCCTTGAGTCTTCCTTTGATTGTCAACTATGTTGGGAATCTAATTTTCCTTTGAAATTTTTCCTTCTTCAAGTCCTAAACCACCTTTTTCTTTAGAAATTTTCTGAAATGCAATCAATTCATCAAGAATTGCAGTACTTGTTTTAAATTTTCCTCATGAGCTCTTGCTTTCTCCAAGTCAGATCTTAGAGTTTCCACTTCTTGTTCAAGCTTTGTATATTCATCAATTTTGTTTTGAATTTTATCTTTATGATATTCTTTAATTCTTTTCTTTTCTTCCACTTGCACTTTTAGTCTAGTGATGTATTCATTAGATTTCTTCAACTAATCACTGAATTCTCTATGCATGTCTTTGAAATTCTTGATTTTCTCTCAACTTTCTGATGCATTCATTTGCTTCCTTTAAGTTTTCCTTCAGAGTTTCTTCCTCATTTTCAAATTTTTCCAAGTTTTCAATAGAAGAATGGAGTTCTTCAGTTGCAAAGATCTCTTTCGAAGGAACACGATACTTTTTATAAGCCATGCATTCAAACTTCAAGATCTTCCATAAGCTGTTAAACTTTTCCAAAGGAACTAGGCTCTGATGCCAATTGTTGAACATTTAAAATATTGAGAGGGGGGGTGAATTAGAATTTTACCAAACCATTTAATTGCTAACCATTCAATAATTAAAACATAGCTAGCTACAACTGTAAACAAGAACATGAAAGGAAGCATAACACCACATAACAAATGAACACCAAAATTTTTAAGTGGAAAACCCAAAATGGGAAAAACTACAGTGAGGATTAGCTCACAATATGTTATAACTAGTTATAAGATACTATAGGGCACACTACTAGAACTCACTTTCCTTGAAAGGATCACAACCTAAAGTAATTATAAAAGAGTATGGGTCACTGCCAAAAATATGAATTGATGAAATACACCTTTTTTGTTCTGAGTTTAGTTCCAATTACGCTTCAGAATACAAAATCCTACATTGGTTTGCAAGTTCATATCATCTACCTCAATTAAATACAACCTCATTGAATATTGCATAGTCGTACATTACTGCTTATTACTTTTTTGCATGTCACACACTACATACATACATCCATACATATATATCTTCTTCACTAATACAAAAAGATGGTTCATATATATATATATATATATATATATGTTATGATAGCTTAATACATCAATTAGGTCAACCTATTTAGATGTACACATAATTTAAAACATAGCTTGTTGGCTCAACTTAGAACACCTTTTCATCAAAAAAAAATGTGCAAAGCATAAAATAGGTTGGTGCAAACCTAATAAGGAACTCTTCAAATCACCAATGAAGTGCACACCTCTTATCTATGTTTCCCATGTAAAAACTCATACCATTTGCACAATTACTAAGTAGAATAAAGTAAGTAAAACTATGTCATTCATATCTTTCATCCCTTTCATCAAAAACAACTAAAAAATTATGTAGAGATGTAACTAATAGTCATGATCATCATATTAAAATCTCATGAGGTGTTCTACTGAGAGCATTTCCAGACCAAATTATTGGATTAAAATAATAGAAACATAGTTTTTCTGGATTGACAAAACTGTTACCAACCAATGTTGGCATCAAGGACAACACACCGAAGGGATTGTTCTTCATTCTTCCAATAGTAAGAAGACCAGACTTTGAACAAGGCCAAGCAAACAAAAATTGGGATGTTGAATGCCCCCCACTTTAAAGAAATTGCTAAACACCATGTTGTGAGAAATTACTTTAAATTTGAGGAATGATAAATACCAATACATGAGAGATTTATTTGGAAATCCCTATGTAAAACATATGTTTCCAAAATAGAACTACATCATGGAAAGGATGTTTCCCTCCATATTTAATCCTAAGATGACACATAAGGGATCCACGGATTTTGGGTTAGCGTATGTCTTTACTATAGTGATATAATTGATCTTGGAACCATCATCATTCCCCAAATACTTTGTGGAACAACAAACACAAAGGAGGAATGGAACATAGAGATTGAAAAAAAATGAAAGATTTTGGGTCAACATAGAAGAGACCTAAATGTATCAATGCCTTGCGTCATCCCCAAAAGGAAAACACAAGACAAATGAAAAGATAATGGTTATGATAGATAGAAGAATATAGATATAAATAAAAGAATACTACAATAGATTTGCATCCTTTGTATCCTTGCATGAACAAAGTGACAATGGTCATCCAAAGTAGGCTCACAAACATAAAGACACACCAAACAACATGATACAAGGATCACATTACACACATGCAATCACACAAAGAACTTAAAAAGAAGACAAAGAAAAGACTAGTATGACACATGTGAGCCAACATAAAGAAAGTCTTCCACATCCCAATATTGCTCATCATATGTGAAAGGAAGATAACTAGCCAAAGAGGCAACAACAAGTGCCATACTAGGATGAACACCAGGGTCAACACATGGTGATGCACTCTTTTTAGGAGGATCATCATGGTTGTTCTCATCTATGCTCATGGAAGAGGAAAATATTAAATTAAAATCATTATGAAATTCATCATAAATCTTAATAATCTCATTATCATCATCAAAGTTTATCACAACAGGAGGCCTAATGATGATGTCCATTGTAGGTTCATATTTTTGTTGCAGCAAAGGTGGAGAATCGTCATGTGTTGTTTGAGTTTGGTTTTGATCTTGGTTTGTTGATTTGTTCTTTTCTTCTAACTAATGAGCCATAACACAATGTCTATGCCTACACTCTTTAGTATTTCAATTTATTTTTGTATGGTTTTCAAGTTGTGATTGTGTAGGAGTGGGTTTATCAGCCATTAGTTTTTTTCTTCCTACAAGGGAGGAACCATTGAGGGTTGGTCAACCACTTTCTCTTTGGCTTTATAAACTTGTTTGATCTTATGAGGAAAAATGGGACTTATATGGTTATATCTTTTTATTTTATATGAAATGGGAAAGGGAATCATGGTTGATTTGTCTTGGTTGCTTGGAAGGGATTTTTGTTCATCAATGATAGGAAGCTCAATCACGGGTTGAGGGAAGTTGGTAAGAGATAATTTTTCTATATGCTTTTTCTTGAACTTTTGGTAAGATTTCAAAGAGAAATCCTCACAAGTCTTAATAGGTTCCATAGGTTTGGCCAAAATAAATGCAATGAAAAGTTCCCATGGGAAGATAAAGGATTAAAACCACTATGATGCATAGTGAAGATGTCACTTTAAAATGGAAATTTTAAGCATTTATGCACTATTGATAGGATGATATCCATGGAGCATATCCATGGATAGCCTAGCTTCACACAAAATTGGTATGATGACGAGATGATGGATAATGAGACGTTTAATTGCTTCTATCCAACTTTTAATGGGAGAGTGATCAAACCTATTGTAGGGAAAGCAAAACCCTTATGTGTTTTGATCCATGCTTTTGATTTTTGATAAGAATCTTGGTAAATTTCATGTACAAAAAATAATTCCTAAGTAATCACATTCTCTACACAAAATGGTATTAATTAATATCCCATTAGTAGGCTTGTCACTGATTTTTCTGACTATGTAAAGAATACCATTGGGTGCATGTTTGATTATGTCATTTTGTGAGAAAGAAATGTCCATAGAAAAGTTGGTTTACCCCTTATGAGGTTGAACATCAATGTATCCAATAATGAAATTGAAATCACTCTCATTATCACTCTTATCATCGTTAGTTATGTCTTGTATGTTGTCAACATTCATCACACCATTCTTGGTGTCACTAGCTTTAGCAAATGAGATGTTATGATTTGGAATTATATTGATAAAGATTTACAATTTTTGGTTGGGTGGAGTAGTAGACTTATTTCCTTGATCATTAACACCATCACTTTGGATGTGATTAGAATTGATGAGGTCTTGCAAAATATTTTTAAGATGCATACATTGTTTTATGTCACATGTCCATTTTGTTGGTGATAATGGAAAAAAGTATTTGGATTATAGTTTGGAGGTAAAGGTTTAGTAGGATCAATGGTTCTAATGGGAGGTAAGGTAATTAGGTTCTTACCCAAAATTTGCACCATGGTGGAATGGAAGGTATCAAGTAGCAGGGTGAAGTGTCTATTATTATCCCTGAATTCATATGGATTTGTTTTTTTTATAGTGACCACTTGAGATTCAACATGTTGAGTCATTTGAGGAAGATTTATTTTCATGAATCCCCCCCTTTTTTTTAATGGTTGGAAACTATTATGAGGAATGGATTCATACTTTTTAGGATGATTGCAGGAAGTTTTCACTTTGTGATAACTAGCCAAATTATGATAGTCACAGAGAGTTGTGCACAAGTGGGTGAAGGAGGGAAATTTCATCATCCCTATCCTATCTTGAATATTGGTTTGAAGATTTTCAACGAACATTCTTTGAAGATCAAAATTAAGAATCTTAAAGTTGATTTGTGAGTAGAGAAATTGGTAATGTGCTATGAAATTGGTGACCTTTTCATCTTTGTTTTGTTCACATTGCATTAAATCAGGTAAGGCCATCTTGGTACCAATGTGCACTTGGAAACGGTTAAGGAAGGCATCAACAAGTTTATTGAATAAAAAAATTGAATAATTTAGTGAAGAGAAAAACCATTCCAAGGAAATTTCTTTCAAGGATTGATAGGAAAAAGCTTAGCCAAGAGATTTTCTTTGAAAATAAAGTCACTACATAAGATTGTATATGCAAATAAATGGTTACTAAGATATATTTTACCACCATATTTCTCAAATCTAGTAATCTCTATGCCTTGTGGTATTTGTGCTCTCAATATCTTCAATGATAATGGGTTTCATTTGACATATTGTGAAGTTTGGCCATTTTGATTTTGGTTCAATGTGGCAATTTATTATTAAAGGGATGAAATATTTTGCAAAAGTTGGTTGAGGATGAAATCATTAGTTGTGTTTTAGGATGGAGGTGAATAAGGTGGAGTTGTATATGTGTTAAGAGGACAAGTGAATTGCAAGTTTGTGAGAGGTGATGGGTTAGTAGATATGAGGTTTGAATTAACAAAGTTAAAAGGATTCTCAGTTGAAAGACCCAAAGTTGGATTGATGGTGCTAGTTGGTTTCCTTGTTGTAGTAATTGTTGGACGAGTGTATGTAGGAATAGAGGCCACAATTATAGGGGTAGGAATTTTATTTCCACCTTGACTTTGAGTGTACCCAAAAGCTTGAGCACAACTAGCCATTTTAGGAACACGATCACAATAATTTGAGCTAGTCTATGCACAATTTCTATTCCTAGTTCATTATCAAGCATTCTCCTCATGTTATCTATGACAGGAACCACAATACCAACAATATATTTAGAACTCACAAAGTTTTGAATTTTTTCTAAGGTTTTGTCCATTTTTTGCAAGTTTTCTTGAGGAACATGAGCAACAATGGTTTCAACATTGATAGGATTGGAAGTCATAGGGCATGTTATTTTAGGCATGGGTTCCAACATGGGTTGACTAGTGTTAACACTATGTGTGAAAGAGTTAGACAACCCAAGATCCATGATGGATGTACTGGTGTGGGATGCCACAAGTCTTGAACTACGTCTCATCGATGTATTGGCAATAGGAAACCAGGTTATAATACTAATGTAAGGTTGACCAAGCCAAAAGTGTTTCCAAAATGGATAAAAAGACACTAAACAAGTGTAGCAAACATCCAAAAATAGGAAGCACAATGAAATTATGTAAAAATATATTGTAATTTTTAAATATGACATGTAATGATTTTCTTATTTTAGAGTGCAAAAACCTGAAAATGATGTCTTTTGAATGCAAACAATTTTAGAAAACTATAATTCTAGAAATTATTGAAACTAAGATCTGAAAAAAACAAGATATAAAGAGGAGAAAGGAAAATTTATGCTCATAAATTTGAAAAAAAAACCTATTCAAGGATAGATTCACCCTAAGAGGAATGGGTCTTTGCACAAGGGTTGAAAAAATTAAAATCTGGGTTTTTGAGTTAATGCTTAAGGTCTCTGGTTTAGGTTGCAAACAAACACTTTCAGTTATAGTTTTCTAGAAATTTATGATGAAATGCAAGTGCAATTTGATGACAAATAACAAGAAAAATAAAAACTTCCTAGATGCAATTTTATTTGAATTTTCTTATGCAAACAATTGAAAAGTGCTAGAATGCAAATTACTATGTAAAATGAATGCAATATGCATGCAAAATTTTAGATTTTTTAGATTTTAAATAATGCAAAATACAAAATTTAAAACCCTAAATGAGATGCAAACTAATGCAATTTTGAAAGCCTTAAATGAATGCAATGCAAATTAATGAAAAATCCTAGATCTAAATCTAAGACACACAATTTCCAAGGTGTTTTAATTTAATATTGGCAATTATTTCATGTTAGTTCCCCTTTCAGAAAATGGGAATAATAAGGCTTTGGAATGCATATTTTGGTCAATTAGAAGCGTAATTAAGTCCAATTAATTAAGGGACCCAAATGTAGTGTGAAATTGCAAAGGTATACAATTTTATAAACTACAACTATGTTGATATCAAATGAGATGTTTTTTAAAGTAAAATTATTACTTTTGTTTCAATTCCAATGCTTCCGGTGGTTTACTGTTCAAGCCTTTTATAAAGAAAGGCTTACTATGAGTTATTTTCTATGGAAATATTTTTATGTTATTAAATTATTTTGTGAAATTGGATTATTGTGAGGATTTTAAATTAAAAAATGTTTGTTTAGTTTCTTAATGAAGTTTTTAGTGGTGGAATTTGTATATAGATATTTTTTAATGGTTTGGGTCTATTTCTATGGGTGATCCCACAATACTGGTTTATAATTTTTGGCCAAACTAGACATTGAACTATTTTTTTTTAAAACTAAATCTTCACTTTCAGGCACCTATAGCTTCTAAACCATAAGGAATTTGAAGATGATGCAAACTAGTGATTTGTGACATTTTGTTTATAGATTTTAAATATATATATATATTTTTAAAAATTGCAATCATATTGCATTTATTTTTCCATCTCCTTCAAAAACTAGTTTTTAATAGTAAACATCATTTTTAAAGAGTGACGTGTACTTACTAACACAACTTTTTTTCTATGAAGGATAAAATTCTATTTTTTTTGAATTTAGATTTGTCACTATGATATCTAGTGCATGCAATTGGTTTCATAGCATTTCATTGAATATTTTTTTCTTAATTAAGTTTTGAAGTCAAACTAGTTACAATTTAGACATAATTTACTTGCTAACACATAAATTTTTTGTATGTATTAAAATTCTTTTTTTTCTGTTTGATCAGGGACATCAATATCTAGTGCATAGATATTTTTCAATTTTTTTTGATAATCTGCTATTTTTCCACATGTACAGATTAGAGAGCTTGGTTTTCAATGAAAAACCTATGTTTAATTAAACTAAAAAAATACATAATAAAACCAAAACATATTAAAATTATATTTAGTGGATTGCTCTTTCCAAGGACTACCATCATCCAGTTGGGTGTGTGAAGTTTCCTCCATTTTCATCGTCAAACTAAGCTTCGAAAGGAAAATTTTTGTAGAAATTTGGTAGAAGAGTAGGAGAAGGGGAAAAGGGGGGTTCGAACGAACCCTCTTTGACCCCTTTGAGTGAAGGGTGGTTTGCTCGAACCCCCCCTTTTTTGTAGTTTTTCCTTTGTTTTCCTTAAGAGATGACACCAAAATGGACGACATCATCAAAAGGGGTTCATTAGAAGGGGGTTCAAAGAAATGCCTTTTTTGGTTAACTCGAACCCCTAAAAACCTAAAATTTTCTTCATGGGAGTTTTTTGGAAATTTTCCTTCCTCAACAGAATTTTAAACCAGTTTTGTGGGATCACCCCTATTGGTATTTTATTTAAAATTTATCGAATAAGATTATATCTAATTATATTCAGTACAATAATTATTTGTACAATCAAAATTAATATTTTAAATCAAAATTTGTATTGTTATACAACTAACTAATTATGTAATGTTAAAATATTTTATCTACAAATTATAGGCTATCATCTAAAAGATTATTAATAGAGGAGGAAATTTTCCTACTTTTTAAATGCTCTCACAATCCCATTCAATATGGAAAACTAGGAAGGGTATATTTGAAACTTGTAAAATGGAAATCCATAAGATTCCTTACTTACCCATACCACATACTTCCTTACAAAGTGGATAGTAGAGTCCACTTGTCACATCTACAAGACTCTTCATCTTGCACAAGTTTCCTTCCAAGTAGGGAGTGAAATCTAGGGCTCTCGATTGCAACCTATAGGTCTTTCCCACTACTATAAGAAAAAACCACATGAACAACTCTGTGTTTGGGTGCATATTGTTTATGCAGCCATCAAGTTGCACATTTGATTGTATTTATTAATTTGTTAAAAATTAGAATACAAGGTATTATAAATTTTCAATTAATTAATAAATACAATCAAATGTGCATTTCGATGGATGGGTAGACAATTTTGTCAGGGTGAACTTTGGCCTATGATTATCGACATTCTTTTCCTTTTTGGATAGTTTAGTTCAGGGATCTAGAGCTAGCTCTTTTGTCAGGGTGAGCCCTTAAAATTTGTCAACAACACAAATTATTAATCACTTAACTTTGTTAGGAGAGATTACATTGGAGAACTGTTGGGCCTTATCATATTTTTTACACATAAAATACAACCAAAACTTATTTAAGGCTCCATAAAATGGAAAGAGAAATTTTGATTATTGATGTCTCAATTATTTTCATCATGACATCTATTTTTTTCATTGTGTCCAAGATATTTTTTAGACTAAAATCATTCACGTATATAAATTTTCACTAAAGTAATTTAATTCAACATTAATTTAAATTTAAAACTTATGATGGATAATTAAAATAAATGTCAAATTAAATGCTTTAATAAATGTATAGAATCAAATAAGTAAAATATGTCCGATAAATTTAGGTCTCATGTAGATATTTTTGTTTAGAGGTTAGGAAGTGATTTGTTAAGATTTTAAATTTATAATCTATTATCAATCTATGAATTTGATTATGCAATCTCAAAGGTTCACCTTCAATGAGTGTAGAAGTGATCTTTTCATGTGCAAATATAGTTATGATATGTTAATATGAACTGTAACTTGTGGATCCAATTTGGGACAACTCTATAATCTAAAACTTTTGACTTAAATTTCTTGTAATTGAGCATATAATTAGTCTCTAGAAACACATATACATATTATGGACTATGAAAATTTGTTCCTTAATTTGAATTTGTGTAAGGATATGATGTTCTCTAATAACTTTAGGGAATTTTCTAAATTGTGTAGTTCAAGTCCTGAAGTACCAAGGGAGTTAAAGGTAGAAATATATATATGAGTAAATTTAAGAGTATATGCTACTTTTTAGAGAATTGTGGGTAACTACACCAAGTTGTGACACAAAAATGGCTCTTAAGATGCCACTTTTTTTTGAAAATCATCAAATTGTGATGTTCATGAGAAATTGAAGATAATTATGCTCAAAATTTGAAGATGCAACAAGAACAAGAATTGTAGTGCTCTGAATCTACTTTCAAGCTATAATTTTTTTTTTAAATAATGAAGATTAAGGGTTTCAAAAAGGGGGGCACCAAAGTTAAACCTTTTATAAAAAAAAAAACATACATATTATTTGTTTTGGCCTCCTAATTTTTTTTTATTATTTTATTTTTTTATAATTTCAAAAATCTGAACAGTGAGAAATTAGCTAACACCATGTAGTTTATCCTATTTTTTTAGCTAATTTTTTAATGAATATATAATATTTTATAAATTTTCGAAGTGGGCACATCTTCAAAAGTTGAAATTGAGCATGTTCCCCCTTAAATTTTTTGAAAACTAATCAAAAATCAATTATTTTCATTACTTGTAGGATGCAGTCTAGTTTATAAATTATAATTTGTTTCAAATTTTGATGAATGAGTAAAAATCTATACCAAAACTAGCACATGTTGGATTTTTACAAAAAACAAAGGAACTAACAAGAGAAGTTATAGATGAAAACCTTAACATAATCAAAATGTTAAAAAAAATATGGTTATATAGGTAAGAGAGAGCCTAACATCATCATGGTTTTTTAAAAACTTGCATTGAAAGACGTGCAAACCAAATAGTTATCATGAATAAAAATGTGTAAAATTTTGTTACCCTTTCATAAAATCATGTCCTTGGCATGAAATAGTCATCCAACCCCTTTCCCAAGGAAAAATCCAACCCTTTGGGTTAGTATTTCCCAATCCAACCCATAAATGGCAAGCGCCAAATTTAGTGCTTGCCAAATGAAATGCATGACTTTTTGGAATTTATTTTTGTGAATTCTTTCTTTTTCTCTTTCTCTTTCTCTACTAGAGAAACTATATACATGAAATAAAAATTTAAGTATAATTTTACATTTACATATGGATATTTTTAAAATTTCAAAAATTTGAACAGTTTGAAATTATTTAATACCATATAATTTATCTTGATTTTTCAGCTAATTTTTTAATGAATATATAATATTATAAATTTTTGAAGTGGACACATCCTAAAAAGTTGAAATTTGAGTGTGACCCCCCCTTTTTTTTTGAAAACTAATCAAAAATTAGTTTCATTACATGTAGAATGGAGTCTAGTTTATAAAATGTAATTTGTGTCAAAATTCAATGAATGAGTAAAAATCTATACCAAAACTAGCACATGTTGGTTTTTGAAAAAAAACAAAGGCACTAACAAGAGAAATTATGGATGAAAACCTTAAAATAATCAAATTTTTTTAAAAATTATATGGTTATATAGGTAAGATAGAGCCTAATGTCATCATGGTTTCTTAATAAAATTGCATTGAAATATGTGCAAATTTGATAGTTAACATGCCCAAAAATGTGTGAATTTTTTTTACCCTTTTAGAAAATCGTGTCTTTGCATGAAATGGTTGTCCAACCCTTTAGGTTGGATGCCCAAGGAAAAATCCAACCCTTTGGCTTGGTATTTCACAATGCGACCCATTTGGCGAGAGCCAAATTTGGTGCTTGCCAAATGAAATGCATGACATTTTGGAATGCATTTTTGTGAATTCTTTCTTTTCTCTTTGTCTTTGTATTTCTCTTTCTTTTCCATGGAAACTATATACATGAAATAAACATTTAAGTAAAAGTTGACATTTACATATGGACATTTACTCTCTTATACTTAAATTTTTATTTCATGTATATACTTTAAGTTATATTTCATGTATATATAGTTTCAAGATGTTTGAGAGTGGTTTCAAATCTCTTGGAGTTATAATGCAAATTCTAGTTTTTGTAACATATAATTTTTTAGATAGTCAAATTTTAGTAATCAACATATGGAATTTTAGTAATCAAGTCAAATTTCAGTAATCAATAAGTTGTATCATCTTTCTCTCTCTCATTATCTCACTCATTTTCATATCTTATGATCTAAACCTCTCTCTCTCTCTCACTATCTTCATCCATTTATCTAAATCTCCCTCCCTTAAGCTCAAGAACTACCTCTTTACATGTCCATCTCTCTCTTTCCCTCTCTAATCTCTATCTCCCTCACTCCCCCTTCCCTCTCCACATATATTTATCTCCCCTCCCTCTCCTATCTCTATACATTTCTCTCTACTCTCTATTTCACCTCTCTATATCCCTACCTCTTCCTCCCTCCCTCCCCTCTTTCTCTCTCACTCTCTCCTTCCCTCTCTCTCCTTCCCTATCTACTCTTTATCTCACCATTCTCTCTCCCCTTCCCTCTCTAGTTCTCTCTATCTAACCTCTCTCTCCCTCTCCCTTCATCCCTCCTTCCCTCTCTAATTTTCTCTATCTCCCCCCTCTCTATTTCTCCCTTCCACCCACCTTCAATATCTACTTCTCATATCTAGCCTATCCCTCTATACCCCTTTCTCTCCCTCCCTCCCTCCTTCCCTCTATCAATCTCTCCATCTTCCTACTCACCTCTCTACTTCTGTCTATCACATCTCTCTCTCTCTCTCTCTCTCTCTCTCTCTCTCTCTCTCTCTCTCTCTCCCCTTCCCTCTCTACTCTCTTTCTCTCTATCTCAATGTTGAACACCTAGATTACCAAGAGGGGGGTTGAATCAATAATCCTTTAAATCATTTGATCATAATTAATCCAATTAATAAAAAGTATCTAACTGCAACATGAATGAAAGCATGAAATGATCACAAGATCACATGATACATGAACACCAAGATTTCTATGTGGAAAACCCAAAAAGGGAAAAACCATGCTGAGGATTAGCTCACAATATATTATAACTAGTTATAAGATATTACAAAGGCTCACTGCCACAAAAACATAAATACAAAAATAAAATGGCCACATAGCTAGGATGTGAACTAATATAAAATGCACCTTCCTTGTGTTGAGTTCAACTCCTTTAAAGATCTAAAAGTTGTCTCTATGCACTATATCTGATACAAAACACAAAAAACTACTCTACTTTACAATTACAACATTCACAATATTTCTAGTATTATTTGAATCACAAACATGGGTATGTGCATGATCATCATGGAAAAAATAGGCCCTTAAGTGGCAAAAAATTCAGAACAAATCAGTATTAGGCAGCTTGACATAAAAATTTGAATAAGTTATCAATATTATTTCAAAAATATGTAAGAATGGAATATGTAGAAAATTGAATGTAGTTTCTAAACTACTAGGTTTATTTAAAAATAAAAAAAATCTGTTTGGCAAAAATTTGAAATTTCAATGTAGTAGTACTTAAATTTCAGAGAAAACATAAGTAGGTGTCTATCTGACCACCCTAACCATAATAAAATGATAATATTTTTTATAATATTTTATATATAAGTAGACGACTCATGTCCAGATGTGATGCAATTTTTTTTGTAATTTTTTTTCCAAGTAAATAATTAATTCATAGGTCTCACCACCTTAACTTGGTCAAAACTTCATTAAATTTAATTTTTTCTTTTTTAATCCTATAGTATGTGTAGAAGTATAGAATGTGACGCGTTTTGGATTCAAAAATGTGACACTGCTTGTTATAGATGTTTTTCAATCAACCCATCAATAAGGACTTAGTCATAATTTAATAAAAAATGAATAATAATTATTTATTAATTTCAAATTAAAGCATAATTTATATTGGTGGAAAGCTGAGAATCTCCTCTAAAAACCCTTTTCATTTCATCAATTTTGGGTTAACAAAAGGTTGTCAGCCACATACCCTACAAATACCCATAATATTACCACTTTTTGGCCCATCATGATCCTACACATACCCACATACAAATTTACATGTTTGCATCATATCATATATCATCTTGCTTCTACATTCTTAAAAATTTCTTACATATATACCCACTACAACTTCATACATCAATTAGGTTGGCCTAATTAGATGTAGCCCAAAATTAAATTAAAATTATCTTGTTAACTGCATTCTTGAATCAAAAACATCTTTGCACTCAAACCAAACATGCAACACTTGATTTAGGCTGGCATGGACCTAAAATAGATCTCAGTGATATCCATAATACATATTTAATATCCACAACATATACCAAACATTATATCATCTGAGAATTAGACCTAATAACAAAATAAGCCAATGGATCAATACCAACAATCAACCCGATCACATAAGTGTGTGCCATCTAGAATACATAGTGTACTGATACCTATAAACAATCTCCCATAATTGTAAAGACTAATTCCAATCATTGGAGGAACACAAACAAAATTACTCAAACCCATTTACACCGTACAAGGCCAAAAATGTATGTCGAACTTTTGTTGCTTATAAATTTCAAACTATACATCCAAAATAGTTGAAATCTTGATCATAGATGCATATAATAGTCAAGAATAACATATTATCACTACATAAGAAGATCTTATCACATGAGCAATTGCATACCAAAATATTGGATTAACATATCTTCATTTTGTTCATTGGATTAGAGTAAATATCAACAATCAATGTTGACATCAATGGAAACACATTAAAGGGTTCCTTCTTCATTCTTTCAACAATATCCACCTTTTTCATTGATGGAAACATGTGCCAAAAATGAAACTCAAAAAAATTTAGTCAACAAACTTCTCCAAAATAATCTCCCATCACCTAACTTCTCCCCCTTTGACATCAAAGACAAAGGGTGTGCCAGTAACACACATGTAAGATCAAACTTGATGCATATGTATAGGTGAACAATTAAATTAAATGTACTGACTCCCCCTCAAGGAGTTAACCTAAAAATTTGAACCAACTATATATACAATAAAAAACTAAAAGCAACCAAAACAATGGAAGAGTGCACATGTGAGAAATATTTAACCAGAGGAGGAGGCACCTTCAAGATCCTTAAGAATTTCTTGCCAAGCAGACTTCCCTTCATTCCAAGTCTTTTGTCTTCTTGCAAGCAATTTGTATAGTGACTCTAACTCTACAATATTCTCCTCTCCCTCATTCAGAGTACCTGGATTTTGATTTATCTTTGTAAGCTTCTCTACATCAACTAGGGAACTTGATATCAGTATGTGCTTGATCTTCACCAAGTCCCCAAGATGTCCAAACTACCTTACAATTTCTTGTTTCTATTATTGCAATGTGAAAAACCTGTTTTGTAGATTTGTGATGGCATTCTAAGAGGTATGATCTCTATCTCATGCTAGGTCATATGATCTAGAGGTATTAGTTATTTATGACTCAATTGAGTTCATTAAGTCCTTAATGACTTAAGTGGCATTTGGCCACCTTATACAATACAAAAATAAAGTTTTAGCCTCATCTTCACATTCTTGCACCTCCTTTATGCTTCTATTCACTTTGCTATGTGTAGATGCACATCTATCCTATAGATAAAGTAGCATCTTCTCTGAAAACCTTGATTCAACTTATTTTTCAATTTGTTCCTTTAGATCAGAGGCATACTCCTTAAGATAATCAAGTAAAAAATTGAGATTTTCAATTGAGGTAAAATAACTGTCAATTGTAGTACCAAGAGTAGCATCCTGTAGAGTCTTGATGGCTTCATTTAACAATTTTGTTCCCTTTTTATGTGTCTCTACTATTTCTTTTCTTCTAGAGGCATGAAAGACATCTCCAAGCTCCAAATTCTGAATTGTTAAGATCTTTTCAAGATCCACACTTCCTTGTGTTAAAAGATGTAGGACAACTGAGAGGGGGGGTGAATCAATTGTCAAAGAATTCAGACTTAAAAACTTCAACAAAAATCAATTCCATTCCCAAACTATATGTTATTAAGTATGAGCATGAAACATGGATAACAAAAATTAATTTAACACAATAAACACCATATTTTTATGTGGAAAACCCAAGGAGGGAAAAACCATAGTGATGATTAAATCACAATATAAAGTAATTTCAAATTGAAAAATGAAAGGCTCAATGCCAAGGGATCACTACCCTGAAAGGACTTATTGTCTAGATACAAAAGCTCACTACTTACAAGAGAGGCTCATTACCTACAAAATATTGACAAAACAAAATTGGGCTTTACAACCCAAATGAATTGAGAATACTGCACCTAACAAGTGGTGATGTAGTTCTCGTGATGCTCAATAGTCTGATTCAACACACTTCATCATTTTTCTCACTTTCAACCTCTTATTCACAACTGCTTCATTGATTTCACATATACAAATGCACTTATATTCCTTTGTTTCTTTATACATAAATTTTTTCCAACATATTCATTTATATACCTAATGTTTCTCGCAAGCATCAATTAGGTCATCCTAATTAGATGAATTTCATATTTACCAAAAAATACTAACTATCAGCTCCAATCATTCACAAAATATTTCAAGAAGGTAATTTGAACCTCTAACATGCTACATTATGTCAGAAAGGGCCTAAAATAGGTCACACACATATTCACATAGCAAGATTAGTTCACTGTATCACAATTACCTCAACAAGTCAGCTAGGAATAGACTTCAATGCAAAAAGTAATAAATATTTTGTATGAGCACCAGAGCATGTAATATTCTGATCATGCATGCCTTCAACAACCATAAGCAATTTCCCAAAACCACAGGCATCAACTACTAACTGCTGAGGAATGTAGAAAAGAATACTAGAGAGTGTAGCTCAAATACTAGTTCAGATACTGGACCAAAGTAATGGATCAAGCACAGTATTAAACTTGCAACCACAACATGGTGTTATCAATGACAACACAAAACTATAGAGATAGTCAATCTTCATTTTTCCAACAATCTCCTCCTTTGTCATTGATGGTAACATGTAAGAAAAAAACTTCTTCAACCTTACCCAACTTCAAATCTCTCCCCATACTCTCAACTCTATTCTAACTCTCTCTCCCCCTTTGACACCAATGGCAAAGGGCTGCCAAAAAAAAAGATATAAAAAAAGGTTTAAAAATGATGAAATCAAAAAAAAATAAAAAATTAATTCATCAAAACTTCCAGTCATCCAAAAATTTCAGACATCAAATCAATTAACTTCTTTTTCTCTATTTTCTTCTTCTCCTCAACAAAAACAACAAAAAACTCAAGATTTAAGTAAAAATGACACTCTTTACTTGAAACACTTTCTTGTACCTTTCCTCAAGATCTGGACACAATTTCTTCTAGTTAAAAGTAACTGAATCCATTCTTGTGTAGATGCTTTCCAATAAACCCAACTGAGTAAAAGATAGTGACCAATATGAACTCTATCTTTTAACATCTTTTGCATCAATAAGTATTTTGGAAAGATGTTCTAACTAGACCTCAACAATCTCCATAAGAAACTAAAAGGTTTTATCACATCATCTCTCTATCTTTGTAGAAAAACTAATTCAACTTGTAATTCACCAAATCTCAATGTTTGCTTTCCTTCTTTTTCTTCAAAGATGTCAAAATTCTTTCCAATGTTGTTCACTTTAGTTTCAATTGCTTCAATTTTACTTCTAAAATTATCTATCGCGGTAGGCCACCAAAGACAATACTTGTAAATATCAAATATTTATTTAATGCATTTCTTTGTTTCCATAATTATTCCAGATAATCTCCCTTTAGCTTTAACACACCTCTTTTCAACCAAATCTTCAAACTTGCATCCTTCCGAACCTTCAAACAACATCCTTTCTTCAACAATCTCAACTAGATTTTTGGAAAAGAAATAAAAAACAATTGATACTCCAATACCTTTCTGAAGTATATATTCTACCAAAGCATCATCAATATTCAGTCTATAAGTAGGAGAGGCTGCACTCCATAATTCACCAATCTTCTTCATCTTCCCTTTAACAATCATAGACTGGATTTCATTAGAGGATACTTTCTCCTTTTCTTTTGAAATGTCAATGATATCTTGAATTATAACTTTCTTTTTCTTCAATTCTAGAGGGGAATCACTAATGGAAACATCCAATTCCTTTTTACCAAACGAAGATCCCACCTCAAACTATCTCGAAGTAGATATACCAGAGAAAAGATTTATTTTTAAGGATGTGAAATAGGATTTACACATACTTGCATTATTTTCCAATTCTCCCAGAGATCTGTAGACCCGTTTTCCAATAGGAATCCCAAATTCTCATACCACATTATCTTTTCTCAGTAGGGAAAAAAGAATAAAACACTAAACACACCAACAAGGATCTGAAATGAAAGGGATAACCCTCAATTACCGACATATGAACAGTTTTAGAAAGATTCTCAAGCAACAAGCCACACAAATCAAATTTCCTATTCTCCTTAACCATCATATGTGCAATATAAACAACAATGGCCGATGTGGAACCTTCATGATTTCTAAAAGATATCTTGTAATAAATTTCATACACAACATATCTTACAACCAAATCCTCGAGAGTATTTATCAATAGAGCTCGTGGGTCTTTACTAATTCTAGTCAACTCCTCCACATCTTTGCACTTTACAATTTTCTTTCTAGGAAGATCCCCAATACTGCATAAACTAGTAATCACCTCGATTGCTTCCTTCGTAACTAAGTAGGGTTTGTCCAATACAATACTTCCATCCTTGAAACAATTCAATAAAAAAAAAAAACTCCTTTTCGACAACCCATGGAAATTCACTCCACAAATCCATACTTAGGGTTTTTATGTTTTGTAATTCATTTTCATTCAGCCCTAGTTCCATTTCTTTCATATTTCTATGATCAAATTCTTCTAACTCAACTCCTTTTAGCTTCAAAGGGATGAAACCACTCTATTCTTTGTCCATCTCTATTCTTTCTTCAATTTGTCAATCAAAACTTCTTCATTTTTCCTTCTTCCCCTTTTTCAAATAGAGAAACAAATTCTAGATTACTCGAGTCAATTTTTTTTGAAATCTCTTTAAAATTGCTTCACGTTTGCTTCAAGATCACTCCAAGGCACCTTCCAAGTTCTCCAAATGCTTAATTATCCGAGAAGATTCACAAAATTTATCTTAAAATTTATTGAGTTTACCCTAAACACATTAAATGCGACAAGCATAAAAAAGCTACTAAAAACATTCTTAATAAAAAAGTTGTAATTTAGTCTGAAAATCATCATGACAACATGTTTTTTTCTAGCTCTTTTTCTGCAACCTCTAATTCTTCATTCTTTGCATCTAATCCTCATGTCAGCCTCTAACATTCCATTTATCCATGGGGTTTTCATAATTTTATGATAATGCTCCCCCGAAGACCATGCTAGTTCTACTTCCCAGAGGATTCATCCATACTAGATGAGGGCACAAATGCATTAGTAGCTTTAGGTTTTTCTTCTTCTTTCTTCTTCCATATCTTATTCATCTCTTGCTTCATTTCTTCTTTGTCGACCTTCTTTACTAGATCATTCTTTTCTATCGGAGTGAACTTCTTTCCTTTCTTACTTCTACAAACCTTTGAAACATGTCCTGGTTTATTACAATTATAACATACGACATTTTTTTGATTGCTCTAACCTTCATTTCTTCTTGATCTACATTAATTTGTTCTGTGTCCAAATTTGTTGCATGTATAACAATAGCCATTATAGAATTGATTCATTTTTCCTTCATTAAATCTATTCCTCATTACTCGACTCATCATTATCACATAAGATCTACATTTAGTAGCTTTATTTCCAACCTTCTTACATTCAAAGCATTGTTTGGTGAAGGGACTGTAAAACTGATTATTCCTACTGCATTTTGTTGCCTTGTGACTATATTTATTATAGAAGAAACAAATACCATTGAAAGAGGGATACCTTTGTGCATTAGGCTATCTCACAGGTGGTCTCCTTGTAAAATTTATTGGATTTCTCTTCTTCTTTCCTTTCTTTTGAATTCTCTGATTGTCCTTAGAACTTTCACCTGCATCATTTCCTAAACTAGCTTTGTCTTTACTTGGTTTTTGTCCAACAAGCAATTCTCCAAGCTTATCAGAGCTTGATTTAAAATTATTTTCACAAAGCTTTTCCTTTTCTAGTTTAATCCTCAAGTTTACCACCTCTTGTTCAAGTTTAGAGAATTCTTCAGATTTGTAGAACTGCATCATTGTATTTAAACATTCTTCAATTCTCTTCTTCTCTTCTACTATCACTTTCAATCCAATTATCTCTTGTCTCAATTTCTCACTCACTTCTCTATGCCTTTCCTTGAATTTAATTAATTGTTATTTCAACTTTAGCAAACATTCATTTGCTTCATCTAGATTCTCCTTTAGATCTATGTTTTCATTTTCAACTTTGTCAAGATCCTTAAGTGTAGTCAAGAGTTCTTTATCATCCATCTGATCAGCCATTAGGATTCTCCTTAAGTGGTTAATCTCTACACCAAGGAACCAAAGATCTTATACCAATTGTTAAAAGATACAAGACAACTAAGAGGGGGGTGAATCAGTTGTCACATAATTCAAACTTAAAAACTTCAACACAAATCAATTCCATAACCACACTATATGTTATTAAGTATGAGCATGAAACATAGATAACAAAAAATAATTTAACCTAGTAAACACTAGATTTTTATGTGGAAAACCCAAGGAGGGAAAAAACATGGTGAGGATTAACTCACAATATAAAGGAGTTTCAAACTAAAAATGAAAGGCTCATTGCCAAGGGATCACTTCCTTGAAAGGATTCACTATCTAGATACAAAATATCAATGCTTACAAGAGAGGCTCACTACCTACAAAATATTGAAAAAACAAAATTGGGATTTATAGCCTAAATGAACTAAGAATAGTGTAGCTAACAAGTGTTGATGCAGTTCCAGTGATGCTCAATAGACTGATTCAACACTCTTCATCATTTCTCTCACTTCCAACCTTTTATTCACAACTACTTCATTTATTTTTCATACACACACACACTTCTATTCCTCTATTTCTTCATACATAAATACTATCCAACATATTCATTTATATACCTAATCTTTCCTGTAAGCATCAATTAGGTCAGCCTAATTAGATGCATTTCATATTTACCAAAAAATACTAACTTTCAGCTGCAATCATTCACAAAATATTTCAAGAAGGTAATTCAAACCTCCAACATGCTACATTATGTCAACAAGGACCTAAAATAGGTCACACATATATTCACATAGCAAGATTAATTCACCATATCACAATTACCCCAAGAAGTTGGCTAGGAATAGACTTCAATGCAAAAATTAATAAACATTTTGTATGAGCACTAGAGCACGTAATATTCAGATCATGCATTCCTTCAACAACCATAAGAAATTTCTCAAAATTGCAAGTACTAACTATGGAGGAATGTAGAGAAGAATACCAGAGAGTGTAGCTCGAATGCCGGTTTAGATACCGTACCAACATACTAGATCAAGCACAGTCTTAAACTTGCAGTCACAACATGGTGACATCAATGACAACAAAAAACTATAGAGATAGTCAATCTTCTTCATTTTTCCAACACCTTGGTACATTGGGAGCTATAACAACTATGGAGGAATTATAGGTTGGAACCTTATTCATTTGGACAAAAGACCCTTGAGAGGATTACCAAAAGATTCTTCAAAGGACATGGGTAGCTCCATGGTATTTTGTGCATCTTCTTCATTCTTTCAAACCTCATATTCTTCTTCATTCTCTTCTTTATCCTCTTCTCCAAAGGGATTTTCCTTTTTCTTGTCTTTATCTTCATCCTCTTCCTTATCCTCATCATCTTTCTTATTGTTCTCTTATTTTTCTCCTTGTTCTTCTTCTCCATCCTCATTTTGATTATATTTATTTTCATTTCCTATATCTTCATTTTTTTATTAGAGTGGTCCTCAGTACCATCATCAACATTCTTTTATTCTTCTCATTCTACACTCTAGTTTTCATCATTAGCACTGATGGCCTTGTTAGTAAATTGATCAAAGGAGAAGAAGTCTTTGAGGAAGCATGTGTTTCTTCTACTAGTGGTGGTGAGGACGCAACATTATCTATATCATTAAACAATAGAGTTGCTTCAATAGTATGATCATCTACTTCTTTCTCTTCTAAGGCATATTTGAAAACTAGTAAATTTGTAACAAGAGGAGGATTTTCCTCTTCATCAACAACATTTTCTTTTGCATTCTCCCTCTCTTGAGTGGTACCAGATGTTGAAGCGATAATCATTCCAAATCTCTCTACAATATCTTTAACAATCTTGACTGTTTCATGTTTCATTTTTTTGACTTGTTCCTTTTCTCTTCCCATAAGAATGGTGAATCTTTGTTTGACTCTAAATTCTTTAGTATACACCTCTATCAAGGTAGCCTTGTCATCCTCATATAAGGAGGATCCAATTTCATCCAAGGAATTAGATTTCATCTTATCTTTAGCTTCAATAGCTTCATGCCTTCTTTCAATGAAGGAATCCCACACAACTCTAGAAACCTTCTTCTTGATGTTACTCATATTAGCCTCCAAACAATAATATACTAAATGATAGCTTCAATGATTATTTTCTTATCTTCTTCATATAGCTTTGCAGTAGCTTCTAAAAAATCATCAAAACATATTGCTAACTAAAACATATAACTTCATTGGAGTACAAGATCTTACCAGAGGCATTTTTGACTTATTTTTATTTTTCTTGTAAGAGCCTTCCTCTGACTTCTTCTCTTTCTTCTTTTTAGGCTTCTTATGGATCTGTACAGTGAAAGCCTCCTTTTCTCTTTCTCTTTCTTCTTCTTCAAAAGTGTTCACAATGTCAACTTTTGGATTCTTAGCTCTAGTGCTTGCCTCTTGTGAAGCACCTTCACCGCTTGTAGTAGCACTCCTTCTTCTCTTCCTTCTTAGTTTTTCTTCATGTTCTAACCCAAGCTCAATTTATTCTTCAACAATAGAACTTAAATTATTTTCCTTAAAAAAATTTTGCTTCTTTCTTCTACTAGAGGTAGTAGGGGTTGCTACCAGAGATACATTCTTCCTCTTGTCTTTGTGCTAGGT
>VDFB02349321.1:0-45745 GCA_007258455.2 Sequoia sempervirens | reverse complement strand
AAAGCCACAACCACCAAAAAATCCAGCAAGGGCCACATAAAAGACCCAAAAAGACTAGACAAAACGCCAGCTGCAACTAAACTTGGGACTTTAATGTTTCCGCAATCTCAGCTTCCAAGTCGTTCATTTCCTGAACCCCTCTCTTTAAGATCTAGACCATCTGGGTAGTAGGAAGCACTTTCCTCTTAAGGTTGGCATGTGTCCTTTTTGATATACCTTGGTCCTCGTTCTTGGTTTTATCCTTGTCCTCTTCCAGATCAACAACCAGCGAACCCTGTTGTGACTTCTCCAACTTTTCAGGCATTGCATTGATGATAATGGCATTGTGCCTAGCCATTTTATGCTTTTGTTCCACAATAGTTTTCATGTTATTTTTTATTTTCACAATCTCAGCTTCCAAAGTCTTATACTTGTCCTCAATGTCATCTTCTCCCGTTCCAGTATTGTTCTTTTTTTGTTTTCCTTCTTCATTGCTAAGAGTGGAAAACTTCAATTCCAGTTCCTCCAACTTGCTATTAAGAACCCTATTTATGTGATTAAGATCATTAATTTCTTGATAGGCCCATTTCAAAACCCTGAAAATGTCACCAACGCCACTTCTGGCAAAGGCAAGAATGTCACCAGACTAAACCCGGTCTAAAATGAGGTTAACATCATCTAGATTGGGGGAGCTAGGAAATCTGGTACCATCAACTCTAAAAGAGGTAGGAGGGGTAGACACAAAGTTTCTGCTAGCTTCAGGGTTCTTAGTTTTGTCCTCCAGAGAGTCTGCTGAGTAGGAAAACAACTTATTGGCAGGGGAGCCCTTGAGAGTGGGATACTTTAAGGGAATTGGGAAATTAGGCTAGATCTCAGGGTTAGCTTTAGCAAGATAGGGTTTACTAAGCTAGGTTTTCTTTCCAGACAGCATAGGGGGCGGGTGGGCTTCAACAATTCTCTCCTGGTTAAGCTGATTCTTCGAACCACCACTACTTGTTTCATAGTCCTTAGACATCGTGGAGGCAACCAATTTGGATAAAGCTGATAGGCTTTGATAGTGTTCATATATTAGCCTAATAAGACCAGGATGAAGAATAGGGTATCTCCTAGGATTTTTCTTATGGTCCTCAAGGCTATTACTCAAAGAAACAAAATAGATAATGAGACAGAGAAATCCATACCTTATGACTGAAGTGGTTAAGGATAGCAAAATGATGACCAGAAACTCTGGTGAATCTCTTGTCCAGGGTAATATACTCCATTATGATACGAAGCACTTTTCTCCATAGCACCTTGATGGTGTCAATTTCAAAGTAGCTGTTGGAAATATTGACTAGTTTCAATTTCTCTTTTTCCTTCTTAGGGAATTTAATTACCGCCTCGTCAAAAAAAATTTTGTCACAATAAAACTTCACACCCTCAGTGGACATTCCAGTCACCTCTCCTATAATTTTCTCATCTAGCTTCACCTTTCTCCCAAAGAGGATTATTTCTCCATTGTTCCAGTTCTTCTCAAAATAGTCTGTAGCCATAGTTTCAGGCCCATGAAGTTTTTCCAGAAATGGAACCAGACCACCTCTCACAACCTATTTCCAGACCTTAGCATTCCTTGTGTGCACCTCATATCTATTTGGCTCGACTATTTTCCTATCCCCTCTCATTTTTTGTTTGCACCTCACTATAGACTCTACCAGTGCCAAAAACATGTTGCAATTTTACGCAGCCATTCCAATGAACCCATGAAGCGTGCCACTTTTTATTCCTAGCTAAGTAATATGACACGACCCCATCAAATCTCTTGATTTCGATGTACTTAGCCCTTTTCCCTTTCATTGTTAAATATATTTTCCTCTTTCCCATGTACGTAACATCATAATCTAATAAGGCCCTGACTTCAGCTCCTAAATCCCTAAAATTCTGCCATGTGTTTAGTCCTTGCCTCTTTACCCCCTCATTCTGGCAGCAACTCACACGTTGTTAGCTCTCAGAGATCGTGAAACTTTAACCCTACGACCAACTAGAATAAATCTTTTTCATCAATCCACTTTTATAGACCAGAGGGGGGTCCCACCTAGAGATACCACATTTTAGAGTTCCCCTTCAAGCCATAAGTATTTAATATTCAAATTATGAGCTAACCTTGAAACTTAAGCTCCTATAGCCTCGCCACATGGTTGGTTTGATGACCTCGGGAAATGGCAACGACCTCCATAAAGTTACCATTTGAGTCCCTTAACACACCTCCACTTCCGGCCATCCCCAGATTTCCCTTCGTATGCCATCAAAGTTGGCCTTAGACCAGCCATTAGGAGGAAAGGTCCAACACACACCCTCCCTGCCTTTCTTAGCTGGCTTGTATGCCATAGAAACATCCATTTTAATATTCCAATCCTTTGCTATCATTAAATCATAGGGAGTACACACCATAGCTTCAAGGTTAAGAGATTTTTGGGGAATAACATTGAAGTTTTCCTTTATAAGCCTAATTTTTTTCAAAAATATTAACCTCCGACATCTCCTTATCCCTGAAAAGTATGTTATTACATTCTTTTCATACGCCCCAAACAAAAAAAGGGAAAATAAAATCCCATAACCTTCTAATGAAGGGATTTTGTGATGGATCTTTCCATTGTGAAAAAAAATGTTCAATGGACAGGGGAAACACTCAAGAGATATTCCAAAGGGCTAATAATTTTCCCCAAATTATAGAAACAAACGGGCAGTGGACAAACAAGTGGTTAGCTAACTCCGCCTCACACTTGCACATATAACATTTGTTGGGGATTTGAAATCCCCGTTTACAAATATTATCCACTATAAGCACCTTATTTTAAAGCAGAATCCAGAAGAATATGTTGACTTTTGGATTCAAGTGTTTAATCCACGCTTTAGACCAGAAGGGAGGGGGTGCTTGAGAAAGGGACAACAAAGAGACAGTCGAAGAAACAAAGTAGTTACCTAAAGGGTTGTCCATCCAGACAAGATTATCATCCAACTGAATCTATCCCAAACTGACAACCCTTAAGGAAGATTGAAGTTGAGCCAACTCCTGACTAACCACACACAAGTCCACCCAGTCTCCTTCATACCAATAATCTTTGACAAGCTCCCCAAAAGAAACTTTGCATAACTCAACCCATTTGTTGAATATTTCAATTTTGATGAGGGGATCCTTAAAAAGCCATCTATCCTCCCAAAATATCGCTTGATTGCTGCTTCTAATATGCCATCCTATCCCCGATTCCAAGATTTTTCTACCAGCAATCATATCATTCCAGCAAGCTGAACCACGAGGTAGAAAAGGAGAATCCAACAACGCTTTGAGGGATAAACAATTGGTCATATATTTACTTCTTAAAATATCTTTCCATTCTGCAACAGATGAGAAGGATCTCCATATTTTTTTGGATAGAAGAGTCTTATTAATCATTCTGATTTTTCTAAGACCTAAACCCCCCAAGGTTTTCGGTCTACATGCCAAATCCCACCCTATAAGAGGCATCCTCTTTCTTTCCTCCACACCAAACCAAAGGAATATTTTTTGGATATTTTCAATGGCCTCAACATATTTAGCAAGAATTTTGAAAAGGCTTAAAGCATAAAATGGGAGATTCTGAAGAGAAGCTTTAAGAAGTTGAATTTTTCCAGCTTGGCTCAAAAGAGCTCCTTTCCATCTAGCCAACTTCTTTCTGAACTTGTCAACCAGCGAACACTAGAAGGAATCCAGAGGTTTAAGACATAGTGGTAGACCAAGATAAGAAGAGGGTAAGGATTCCACTTTGCAACCAATGATTCTTGCAATCTTGACCTATCTATGCTCAGGGGTATTAGAGAAAAAAAGGGAGCTCTTATGTATGTTGACCATCTGCCCAGTCGCCTTCTCATACATGTCCAAAGTTTTTTTTAGAGTCTTAGCCTCATTCACCATAGATCTTCCCATCAACATAGTGTCATCAACAAACTGTTGGTGAGAACAAATCAAATTAGTAGATGAAGGACTCAGACCAGCAAGAGACCTTTGTTCAATCAAAATTTTAAGATTCCTTCCCAGGTGCTCAACCATAATTGTGAACAAAATAGGAGAGATGTGATCACCCTATCTTAGGCCTCTTGAATTTTGAAAGAAACTAGAAGGAGACCCATTCACCATAATAGAAGTGGAGACTATAGTTACCAACTGATTCACCAACTAAATGACTCTACTGCTAAAACCAAACACCCTAAGAATTTCAAATAAAAACTCCCAGTCAACACGGTCATATTTTTGGATATATCTAGCTTTGGATAGACATTGTTAATGCAAGATAGTGTAAGGATTGTACAAAGGGATTTTTCTTAGCTCATGCAAGGTCTCGTCTTAGGGAAAATTATGCTTAACGTCTCCAAGAGAGGATGTGTCAAAAGACATATCACACTCTTGGAGGGAATCAAGCCCAATGACTCCACCAAGAAAAGGACGCATCGCAAGAAAAAAGAAATCACACAATGAAATGGGAGTGGTGATGTATGCCCCCACTTTAAAGCGGTTGCGAACACCAGTACTATTTTCAATTCCTTTAAAGTAGAAGAAGGAGAACATGAGAGCTTATTTGGAAAGCCCTATGCCAAGTCATATATTTTCGAAAAGCTACATCATGAAAAAGAAAAGTATGTCATATGTGATCCAAATTAAGGCATGTCGTCCACATCCCAAGCTTGCTCTTATTTATTCATGAAATGTTAATGACTAGCCAAAGGAGGCAACCATAAGTGACATACGAGGACAAGGCTTTCTAAACCCCTTGCCCCCACTAACTGTAGGACAAAGGTGAGCCAAAGTGATTGATGAAATGTAGGCAAGAGTGAAAATCAGTATTAATTAAAGGAATTAGGTGCCCCCACAGAGGGAAGCTTACCAAAATCCTAAAAATGTTGGATTTTATGACTCAAACCTTTACATTCATTAGTGGAGTGACCATGAACTCTATGATAGGTGCAGAATGAAGTCTTGTCATAGCATTTCTTATGAGTTCTGGGAGGGAGGGTGATCAAGTGATCTTGGAGGAGTCTCAACAAGATACCCTCTTGATCAATGTTAGAAGGTGGTCTTGTGGCTTGCATCAAAGATACATCGTGCTTAGTAGTAGATGTCATACTTACACAAGTTTCTTTAGATTGCGAGATTTTTTTCTCACTCTTACAAGAAAAGGGAAAATCTATCGGATGTAAATCATTGGTATCTTGTGATATGACATTGACATTAAGTGAAGAGTTCGTCGTTTGTGTCATATTTTGTAAAGGATGATGTTCAATACCACTAGTGTTGAGGTGTTTAGGATGGATGACTGTTAAGGATGATTTAGAAGTGTGTTATGTGAGATTGTTGATGTTGAGTGAAGGCTTGCCAATTTTTATCAAAGGGAAATAACCAATACCATGAGTTGTTTGTTGGGTGATAGGGTTGATAGGGTTGCAGATACCTTGTTCATGAGCACCACATCCTTTGCCACTATAGCCAAGTTGTTTTATAAGCTCATACCCTTTTCCATAAAGCTTTTTCATTGCTTTTTGATCGGTTGGTAGTTGTTGATAAGCATTGTCAAAGGTTTCCGTGTAGTGTATTTTGTTGTCTAAAGTGGTTGAGGTGGATGATTTCGAAGGGTCATCTGCTTTTTGTGTCCCCTATTTGAATATTTGTGTATGATCTTGTACTCACCCATGTAGTCATGTTCAAAACCCAAGGAACCCCAATCATCGGCTAATAGCTTTGTGTGTTGTGTAAGTTGTTGTTCATTGTCATTTGGTTGAATAGGTTCCATTGGTGTATTTGATGTTGACGTATTTAAGGAATTTGATTTTTTTTCTCACTATCATGTTCAATATTAGCATCAAGTGTGTGGATTGTGTTGTTGTAGATGTATTTCATTTTGCGATGAAGATTGGAAGGCACACCTTTCATTGCATGAATCCACTGTATGCCTAAGATAAGATTGCATGAAAGTTCATAAGGCATAACATGGATTGGTGTATTCAAGGTGACCACTCCAACGGTAAGAGGAATAATGATTACCCCTAGCGGTTTCTTTTCGACATTGTGAAATCCCTTAATAGATAGAGAATCAGGTCGAATGGTTGATTGATCAATGCCAAGCCTATCCAGAAGGGTCACACTACACACATTTAGGGAAGAACCAATATCTACAAGAGTTCTCTTTATCCCTTTTGTTTTTTATTGAGTGATGATCATGAAATCTTCATTTTGTTTTTGCACTTCCAAAGGGGGGAGTTCACTAAATGGTGGAAAACAATGTCAATGTTTAGGCCTTGAATCATTGATGTTATTAGTTGGTGGCACATTAGAAGGGACAAGAACTTCTTGTAAGGTTGTTTGGATCATGTTTTGATAGTGAGGGGAGGCTTGAATAAGGTTCCACAATGATATCTTAGCAGGAGTATTCTTTAGTTGTTCGACAAGATTGTACTCCTGTCAACTATGATGGCCTGGTAAGATAGGATTAGGGATGATAGGGTTAAGCAAGGGTATGGGTGTTGTGTTTGGTTGTGGTGGTTGCAGATTGTTTTGAGTGTTATATGTATGAGAAACGGTATTATAACACATTTTTTATGATACATTATTCTGAGGTGCGTAAGGGATAAGTTTAGGTTTATTTTGAGTTTATTGTCTATGTGAAGGTGGGTAGAGAATAAGAGGGTTGTTAGGATGCCCCATAGGATATGTGTGAGGTCCATTGATCAAGGGGGATCTAATGGACACTTGTGCATTCATAAGCTCAGCGGTCTTGGTTTGATGTATCTCTAATAAAGGGAAATCGAGAACCACTGTTTTATCTAAGGAAGACACATTATTATTATTGCCTTTTTCTAACACCATGATATTCTCCCTAGAAGGAAATTTTTTAGGAGAACAACAAGCCACTTGTTCTTGAAAAGCAACACTTGGTTCTTCCACAATAACTTCATCGCCAATAGGGGAATGATCAATGATGGGATTATGAAGAGGGGGATGATTATGAGAAGGTGTTAGTTGAATGTCCATGGTCTTTAAGGTCTCATTCTCTTGTTCCATATTATCCATCCTATGAGAAGAGCTTGTAATATGTTCATCCAAGGTTAATGTTTGTAAAGTAGCTTCATCACAAGTGGGGGAGGCATCAAGAGAAGGACCACTATGGTTTTCAAATAGATTTTCCCAAATGGGAGGAGCATTAGGGAAGGGAGAATCAAGGGTTTCATGATTCTTAATAGGGATGTCTTCTAACACCAACCTATCCTCTTTACATTGAGGAGGGATATTAGGAGATGGACAAGTTGGATTGTCATGACCATGGAGACTTGGTAGGGTGATTCTTAGGAATGTGTCTATGATCTCATGCTCTTGTTGTCTAACATCTTCCAAAGGGGAATAAGGAGATGGGCAATCAAGACCCTCAAGACTTGTAACTTCCTTCACCAAGATACCTTTGTCACTAATAGGAGAGGTATCAGGAGGGGAACAAGTATGTGTGTTATAATTGTCTAAATTTCCATTTGCACCAATGGGTAATGTAATGGTTTGGTCAAATCTATGACTAACATGTTCCTCATTGTTGTATTCAAAATCAAACTCATAAGAGGGGATATTGTGCTTATAAAATCCATGTTTAACAAAATCAAATACACATATTGTGAAAAAGAACATGCTTATGCAAAATTGAATAAAGTGTAATGTAATTTTTAGATGTAAAACAAAGTAAGTTGTTGATTACAGGATGCAATAATCTGAAAAAAGAAATGTTGGACATGTAAATGTGAAATTAAACAATGCATGAAATGGGCTATTTTAAGCGAGATCTAGTGAAATTTGCATGTGACAGAAACTTGGCTAACTGATATAGGTAGGTAAATGTACCAAACATAAGCTAAAAAATAGTGTTTTTAGTTCTGTAAAGGGAAATTTAAGGGGTGAAAAGGGACTGATTCGCCCAAGGTGGCGAATGAGTCCTAGTATGGACTTTGTTTAGAGTTTTCAAAAAAAATTGAGTGATTTTGATGTTTTTTGAGTTCTATGATGTCGACCTAAGTTAAAAATTCATAATTTCAAAAAATTTAAATGAATTTAGATGCCAACAATGCAACCTAAATGCACTTTTTGATAAATATAAAAAGTGAAATCTAGCATGACAATTAACTAATGCAATCCCTAGTGTGAAGTCAATGCAAGGCTAGATCTATGATGAAGGACTCCAAATCAGAATAGAGAAGTATTTGAAAAGCAGGTTCACCAAAATGAACCATAGATTTTGGGAGGTGTGAAATGCTATGTCTCTTTTGTTCAATTAGGGTCTTTCACCTAATGGAAAGAGATAGATCCCACACCACAAAATCTAAGGTGGTTCACTCAAATAAAGGGATGAAAGATGGAATTTCTATTAAATGTAATGATCTAAATGCAAGTAGATGATGAAATTGATTAATTAAACATGCAAAACTAATGAAATGAAACTTGTTTGAAAACACATTATGTAATGCAAAAACACTTAGGAATGAATGCAAATTGCAATAGAACTTAACGAAACTAAAAGTGTGCACCTGGAATATGGATGGAGACTATAAATGGCTTCTGGAATGTTGGTGATGCTGATTTTCAGGCCTAGTGGGACTCATTTACCATTCTGGGTGAATCAGTCCTAGTTCTACAAAGCTATTCCAGAACCTATTTCGAACAAAAGGGTATCTAAAAATGTAGAAAACTAAAAACTGACCTGGAAGTGGGACTCATTTTCCACCCATGATGAATGAGTCCTCTTTTGAAATTTTGAATATTCAAAGGTGGAATATGGAGCTTTTGATCTTCACTTAATACTTCTCCAGGTGTCTGCTTCTGAAACTCTAACTTTTGAGCCTAAAAATGAGTTTTTGTTGATATTTTGACTTGTTCAATGAAGAGAAGGCTTAAACAACTTTGCAACTTGATTCTTAATGATTTCCAATCTTCCAAAATATCTAAATCTGCAAACACACAAGAAGAGAAGAAGAAATGTTGAATGTTAGGGCATGGGGGTTTGCCTTGGTCAAAACCTTTTTAGGTAATTAAACCAAAATGGAGAAAGAATGTAATGAAACATGCAATAATGGAGTTGATTACCTTGCCATGATGTTTGATCTTGAATTTCTATAGCAAAAAATGAAGAATCTTCCCTTGAATGTCTGAAAATTGCTATCTTAATGACTTAAAATGATAAAACCCTAACTTGCTTGTCTTGAGATGGAAGAATGATGGGTGAATAATGAAGAATGAATGTGATTTAGGGTTTAGAGAGTTGATTTTATAGGAAATTCACCTTATTAGCCCATAAATTGGATCCCCAAGGCCGACATGTGAAAATAATAAACTTAAATTTCATTTTCTCCCGCTCAAAGGTCAAAATTGGGCCAAATGGGACTCATTTGTCACCCATGGCGAATGGGTCACACTTGGATGGGACTGATTCACCATAGATGGTGAATGGATCCCATAAGGGCCATTTTGACAGCTAGGATGATGGGAAGTTGAGAAATAAGGTTTATATTGTGACTTTGTGAGTTATTTGATCAATTTAAGCCTCAAGATGCACAATATGGGGTAATAGGGGCCTATTAGTGATGATGTAAAGTTCAATTAGGGCTTGGGACATAGAATTCAATGTGAAAGTGTGATTAGATACACTTTACAACATTAAAATGAGGTCCACTTAGCCTAGGAAGGCACAAGAACCAATGTGAATGTGCAAGACACATTACAACACTAGCTTAACATTAATTTTAATTCAAAAACCTTCTAAATTGATGTGATAATGTTATTAAACACATTTTATAATGTTGAATTAGGGGAAAATAGCTTTATTAAGTCTAGAAAAGCGTGAAAGCATTTTACAATAATTTACAACACCTTTACAAGACATCGTTAAATGCATATTATTGAATTTGCAAGGGTCCAAGATCTAGTGTGGATGCATAAAACACTTCACATCACTAAATCAAGGCCTCATTAAGTCTAATTTATCATGAATTATTCCCATGTCAAGCAAGTTTCCTTTTTCCTATGGTACTATTATTAATGTCAAGTTTTAGGGTTAAGCATATAGTGTTTAGGGCTTAGGGTTTATGGTTCATGTTGTAGTGTTGAGAATTCAAGGTTTAGGGATTAATTTAATGTTTTAGGTAAATTAATATCTAATTATCAGTGACATGTTTAAGGTTTAGTGTATAGGTTTTAGGGTTTAGGTTGTATGAATGGGGATAAATGGAAGGATCAATAAAAGAGGGAAATTAAACAATGCAAGGGTTAGATCTAAACACAAATAGAAAATCAATTAACCAATTAAAATCATTACCAATGAAGTGACAATCTTATAATTGCATGAAATAAGAAAAAAAAAGAGAGAATTAACTAAACTAAACACTACTTTTACCTCACCCAAGAATGCAAGTCCTTACTCCATCGTTGAATTATGCTTTGATATGTTGGATTGCTCAAGCTATTGTAACCATATTCTACAAAAGCTCAAAAAATGGACGAGTCTTCTTCAAATACCTTAATGGAGGTCAATTTGCAAATGTGACAGGTGTGGCCTTGATTGCCAAATTTTGTAGGTCTCATGAATGAAGAGGAAGGCTTGTTTTATATATTTGCAAATATTTGATCAACAATGGAGATTGAAGGATCAAATCAATGGTGGAGAGTGAACTAAGGCATGAGGATGAATGCATGAAGAGGAAAGGCTCAATTAATTGAAGCTCTTCCCTAAAATTTAGGAAGATATTTTGAGATATTTTACAGGGAAGATCTATCTTTATCTATCTCTATCTCTATATCTCTCTAATTTTCTATATCTATATATTTTTCTTTGTATTTGTCTCTCTTTGTATCTATATCTCTCTTTATCTCTCTTTATCCCTCCCTCCCTCCCCCTTTATCTTTCTCCATCCCTCCCTCCCTCCATCACTTCCCCTTTCCCTCTCTCTACATATCTCTACCTCTATCCTACCCACCCTACCTATCTCTCCCTCCCTTTGTCTCTCCTTCCCTCCCTCCCTCTCTCTATTCTCTACAACTCCCTCCCTCTCTCCCTCCTCTATACTTCTCTCTATCTCCCATCTCACTCTCTCTACCTACCTTTCCCTCTCTCCCTCCCTTATTCCCTCCCTACCTCCCCCTCTCTCTCCCCTTCCCTCTCTACTTCTCTCTATCTCCCCTCTCCATGTAGCTCTCTCTCTCTATATATATATCTCTCCATCCTTCCCCCTACCATCTCTCTCTTTGTCTCTCTTTATCTCTATCTTTCTCTCTATCTCTCTCTATCCTATCTCCTCTCTACCTCTCCCTCCTTCCCTTTGTCCCTTTCTACTTCTCATGTCTCCCCTTTCCCTCTCTCTCTACCTATTTCTCCCTCCTTACACCTATCTCTCTCTAACACACACACACACACTCACTCTCTCTCACACATCTCTATCTCTCTACCTATCCCTCCCTCCCTCACTCCTTCCATCTCAACTTTTTCTCTATCTCCTTTCCTCATCTCTCTCTTTCTACCTAGCTTTCTCTCTCTCCCTCCCACCTTCCCCCATTCATTTATTCTCTATCTATACCTAAATCTCCCTCCCTCCATCATTCCCTCCCTATTATGAGGATAGGTTAAATTAACCTTGTAATCCTATTTCATTTATGTCTCCACATTCCTTGGAATGTGTTCTATGGGATATGAAATAAATTCATTAAATATTAGCATATTGTAATTATATTTTTAAGAGGGGATTTAATGTCAGTGGACGTTACACATAATAATGGATAAGGTCTCTCTACTAGGTGTTCATTTTGGTAATGTAAAAGGTCATGGATGGGGCTCCAAATATTGAAGAAGAAAGGTTCTACATTGGTGGTCCAATGGAAAGTAGAAGATTCATTGGAGCATCTAGAAAGATGAGAGTTTGATAGGATATGGGCTAGGAACCCATGTTTGAGTCTTGTAATTTTCATTTAAATTTTTATCATTAATTTTTCTTTTCCAAGAAGGGGGCGTCATTTTATGTAGGTGGTTTTGTACCTCTTGTTTTTGTTTTCCATTTTGGTTTTACCTCCCACAAGCTTTATAAATTGGAATACTTGGATGGTAGCTTTTTGTTGAGTTCTAGCAAGTAATAGAGTACTATTAGGTTGATCAAAGATCAGTAGTGAAGTGTATTATTGTATAATATCATTCATAGATTAGTATTAAACTTTGAACCCTCTTATCTCGAGTGGATTTTTTCTCGAAAGGGTTTGTCCACGTAAATTTAGTGTCAAATTTTTGTTTGTTGATTTTTATATTGTGATGAATGTTGTAATCAAATAGTTAAATCTGATTTAGTAATATTATTTTCAGATCTAAATTCACTTGAATAAGTTAATATTATAATTTCACTTCACCTTGTTTTCAATATTTGGTATCAAAGATAATGGTTATGTTGAAAAGGGGATTCCTTTCTCTAAAGTGTTAATGGATTTTTGCTATAATGGTAGATTTTTTCTTGTGATATATGAAAAATTTGTGAAGAGGATTGTATACCATTAATTTTAACTCTTTCTAATATTTCTAGAATTTCAATGGGATATCCTACAAGATGTAAAAATTAAACATGAAGGATCTCCTTAAAGAGAGATCAATGGTTACCATTCTCACAAGAAATTAAACCAATTGCAATGTTTGATGAAGATTTGAAGAATTTAGAAAAGAATGTTTGTGTGAATAAGGTTTCTTACCTAACTAGTTCACCTAGTAGGTCCTATTTATATGTTAAGTTTACTTAAGTCCTCAGAATCTTCAAGAAGCCTTAGTTGGAATGAGATGTTATCTTATAATTTTTTGTTTAATACTTGTGTCCTAGGTCATTTAATATTACTTGTATCATGACATAAGATTAAGAAACTTGTCATGATCTTGTCTAATCCTATGTCTCACCTTGGCTATATAAACAAGGGTCTCTCACACATTGTATATCCATATTCTATTTGCATTATTGATAGTAATGCAACTGATTCTTTTCATGTTGATCTTCTCTTTGTGCTTTCCATTTGGCCTCTAGATCTTGGGTGGCTATCTCCATAGCTAACACTTACATGCTATCAGAGAAATTTGGGTGCCTTTGGTTAGTCTTTTTGGTGATATCTTGGTAGATCTTGAAAAATTCTTTATGCTCTTCTGTTGCATTGAATTATGATCTAGAGAATTAGAAAAAAACTTGATAGAAATATGAGATTCTACCTGGGTTCCTCTTTGTGTCTTTGTATTGCAAGTTTTTTTTGGAGCTTTTTGGTGCAAAATAGAGCTCACCATTGAGTTAAAGGTGTTCAAGATAGTTATTTTTTCCTTTTCTTTCATCGAAATCAGATATATGAGGCTAGATCTATGATAGTTTGAAGCTAAAAACTGGTTGCTAGATTTGAGATGCAGCTGCAATTTTGGAGCATTTTGGATTAAATCTGACCTTACCATATGGCGTCCATATGAAAAAAAACCCCAAGATTGACTCTTAATTTATCAAATCAAACAACTTTTCTTAGGCCATCAAAGAAAAAATTTCCCATCCTCACTTGTCCATATAGGTGTACGGTTGCCATCATTGCACAATCGGTACAATTTTTAGAGAAAGTAATATTTTATTTGTCAATATTTTAAAAAAAATTATATAATATATATTGAATATATTTTTCAAAAAAGTGTTTTATTTAAAAATAAAAAATATATATTTTGACTACCCTATAGGCTACTCTGTAGTACTCATAGGATATATGAGGCCCCACTAGGTGTTTTGTGGCAAGTGTAATATGCCCCACAAGTAGCCATAAGGTACTGACCAGTTTATAAAATCCTCTAGTAAAAGATATATAGAATATTCTATTTTCAAGAAGAAGATTCCACATAGGAAAATATGATCTAAAGAATCCACTCAAATTCACTAAATGAGGAATATTCTAGCAAGATTCTAGTGATCGAGACTAACCTATGACGATTATATAGTTGGTCCAATTTTAAGTTAGTGAATCAAGTAATATTCAAAGAATATTTTCTATTGACATTCACATGATGTCAATAGACAATATTCACATCCTCTCCATTGAATTTTTGTTTTTGGAAGGCAATTTTCAAATGCTCATAACTTGGGCTCAAGACCTCCTTTTTGTGAGATTTTTTTGGGTTTAAGGTAGAATTACATGCTCTTTGTAGTGATATATATTGCTTTTTCATTTTGATTTTTATATTTTACAAAAGTTGTTGATTCTCACAAATTTTATTGATTTTTTCTTGTTTTGGGAACTTATGGGGCTCTATTCTCGATCCCACTGTAACAATTTTGGGTAAAATTTTTGTTTAAAGTGCATATTTTTTGTGTTTTGTAGTGGTGTGATTATATTGATCTAAATTTTTCAAAAATAAATTACTTAAATGATTTTGTGGCCAAATTTAGCATTTTCATGTAATAAAATGAAGACTACTTCATTTTTTTAGACAAGTGGAATTTTTAGTATCACTAATCATAAAGTGCCAAGCTCATATATTTCTAGGGGGTTCTTTGATTGAGTGAATTTAGGGGAATTATTCATGTTATTTTTGTTGCATTCATCTTGATTTATGTTCTTTTCTTTTTATTTCATCATGGAGTAATTTGTAGCTCCTCTTCTAACACCTTTCAACTATCCTAAATCAAAATTTGAAATCAACAAACTGGTCTGAGTTAAGAGATTGTATAAGATAGTTCATTGGATTGGAAGTGAACCAAAATATGATGAAGCTAAAAATAATAAGTGGTTCAATAGTTGCGAATAATTCATTGGTTATTTGTGCTTGTATTTATCTCCTTAGTTTTTGTTTCACATTGAGCACTTGGATTCACCCATGGCTATGTGGAGTGCATTATCAAACTTATTTGCAAAAATAGATGAAATTCAAGGATATTTTTTGGAGAATGAATTAATAAGTCTCAATCCATGTAATTTTGGCAACATATAGGACTTCATCACCAAATTCAAGTCACTACTTAGAATACAATTGAAGAAATTTAAAATTGAAAAATTAGATAAAAATTGGTGTTAAGTGGTTTTTCAAAGTTAGGACTTGAATATTCATTATTTGTGTCTACTTTCTATGCTATAAAGAATGCTCTAGGAATGAGTTTAAAATTCCTTCCTTTGAGGACTTTTCTATGCAACTCGCTAGGGAGCAAGATAAGATTATTCAAAAGGGAACTTTGAAGTTTTCAAAATCCCAAGTCTCGATTGCAAAGGATGAGAAGCCTTCTAGTGGAAAAAGAGAACAAAAATAAAAAACCTAAGAAGAACACACAATCCACATCCAATTTCATAGAAGAACATAAAAATTCCTCTTCTAAGGGGGAAACATCTAAGAATGATAATATTACTTGTGCATATTCCAAGAAGGATGGACATGAAGAACAATATTTTTATAAGAAGGATCTTGATGAATTGGAACATCTTCTTATGAAGAACAAAATTAATTTACCTTCTAGAATATCTACTTCAAATTCTTATTCCTAACACAAGGAATTTGATAAACAAAAGATTCATAATACTTGAACAAGTAATAACAAAGGAAAAGCTCTATGTTCTTTTAAATTTCATTGATTAGGAAGATCGATTATAGATTCAAGAGCTTCTCATCATATGGAATCTTCATAGTCTATGTTCTCCTTTTTTTACCCTTCTGTCATGCCACCTATTTTGATGGGAAATCATACTTATGTCAATGTATTTATGATCCATGGAATCTATTTATGTTGGGGATGACACATTCAATTATATCTTCTGTACCTCATTTGATAAATAATATTCTCTCTATATATCAAATTACTCATGGTGGAGCAAGGTGGACTATGGAATTCACTCTTGATTTATTCATCATCAGAGACTTGGAGAGAAAAGAGGTCATTGATACTGGGATGGTTGATCATGCATCTTACATATACACATTTTCATATCGTGTCCTTAATGATGGCTTTGATCCTTACCAAACTATTTCACCTAGTGGGTCCTATTTACATGTTAATTTTATTCAAGTTCTAGAAATATTTCTAGAAGTCTTAGTTGGCACTAGATCTTAGTTTATATTTTGTCATTTAATACTCAACTGTCCTAGATCATTTAATATTACTTGTCTCATGACATCTAAAATTAAGAAACCAATCATGATCTTGTCTAATCTTATGTCTCACATTGGCTATATAACAAAGGGTCTCTTATTCACTATATATCCTTATTCTATTTACATTATTTATAGAATACAATTTTATATTCTTATCATTTTGATCTTCTCTTTGTGCTTTCCATTTTGCCTCTAGATCTTGGGTAGATATCTGCATGGCCAACTCTTACAAAGAAGGAATGAGGAACCATATGCTTGTGTCTCAAAGATTCCATCCTTTCAAATGTCACCACAAAAGACATCACATACAAGTTATAGACGAGGAAAGGTGATATATAGAAAACTAAAATTTTGTCTAACAATTTGTAGATCTCAAAAGATTACATTATATTATTTAAAAATGAAATATGGTGATTTTGTTGTAGACCATTTGAATGTTTTAAATTTGATTATAAGTTTTGATTAGATTAAAGTCTAGAAGGGCCAATACCCATGTACAAAACAACCATAGAAGCTCATTGATGGGTCTCACGAGAAGTGAGACACCCAAAACACAAAAGAGAAGCAGCTACAAACCGACCAACAAAAAAAAGAAAAGAGAGAGCACAAGATAGAACTAGCACAAGACCAAACTAGCTACTGGTCACCTAGTAGCTTAATGCCATTGATGGTCTGCCTCTCTTTAGCCAGGGATTGAATTTTCTCCTAAAAAATCAAAGGCCCTTTGTGAGTGGCCTGGGTCTCCTCATTATTAGGCAAGGAGTGTTGCCTCATTTCTTACCCTTTTTCTTAAAGTGACCAGCATCATGACTATCCTCAGTAGCTTGTTTACCATGACTATTCTTAAGTTCCTGCTAAAAAAATTGGATTGTGATCATGGTGTTTTTTATGGTCTCCTTACTGAAATCCACAATATCATAGGGGCACTTCAAGGTCGTTTCCTCATTACTATGCATGGTGGAAATTCCCTCCTGGAGCTTCAAATTATCATCTTTTGCACCCACTAAAGCTCTAAGCTCTTCAACCTCACTCTCCTAGTTCGCCCATTTGTCAAAGGACTTGGTGAGCGTAAACAACAGACTTCAATGCCCTTCATCCTTTTCCTCACCCAGCCAATCCACTTTCTTCTTTAACACCTTTTACAACACTTAAATTTTGTATTTTTCTATAATGAGTTGGGCCAACAACCATTTGAGGAAATCATTCTAGACATTAACGATTGTCGATAAATTATTCAATTTATTCTTTAGAGGAACACACTAATCACATACCTCTTTGTTCAACTGAGGCTCAACAGAGGCACCTACCAAGTTAACACAAACGTTGGGGGATATCTGAGGGTTAGGGGGATTAATTGGGGAAACCTCAAAAATATCTTCATGGCCAAGGGAGCCAATAGGGTAATTAATAGGGGTGGGTTTCTAGGACTCATCATTTGAGTTCTCTATACTAGAATCAGAGGTAGATATTGGGGTAGGGTCAACAAATGAAACATTTTTTTGTGGGTTGAGAGAGGGGTCCTCGGTGGTAAGGATTTTTCCCCTCACCCTAGTAATAGAATGAGCAAAGGACATAATCAAAATAGAGCCAGAAATGGAAAGGGGATCCTCAAAATGTTTAGCAAGGTCACTGATGACAAGGGGATTTTTTTGACAGAGGCTGAGGAAGGGGCTAGAGTGGCCTAGAAGTGGAATATATGAAAGATTAACCCTTGGTGAATATGAACGGTTTTGATTTTAACCTGCACAACCTTAATAGACTACTCCAATGAGGACGAAATTTAGAAAGAAAAATTCATCTTAACATTATAATGAAAATGGTTTAGCATAGGGAAGAGATAGGCATGAAAACATCTGAACTGTCCATCTAAAGTGACATACCTCATTAAGACCTCTACCAACTTGCTCCACACCCCAGGAAGTTGCTCTCTATAAAACTTATTTTGTAAATGGTTGACTTTTTCATCCTCCTTCAAGAACCTCTCCATATCCTTTTGATAGTGGCCCTTTGACTTCTAAGGAATGCAAGCCCCATCCAAACAAATCCCAGTGACCTCAACAATGAGCCCCACATTGATGTGGAAGGAGAGCCCACCAATGGTGGCATTTCCCTTGTTACAAGAGGTAGAAAACTCCATTGAGAGATTAGGGTCATTCCCCAACATACTATCCACATACGAGGACATCTTGCCACGTTGGAGGATGGTCCAAACATCCTTGTCATTTTTCTACATCTCATAAGAGATAGGTTTTTCTTGAACAAGATTGCCTCCCATAGTATAGTTCACACCAAACAAAGCAAGTCTCAGAACTCTATAGAAACACCTAAAATAATACCCAAGCCAAAGAGAATAAGGCTTATGAAAATATTGGTCAGGAGAGATGGAATGTCATAAATGCAATTTGTGCTAGCTGTCCAAAGGAGTTGACAAGGAGTCCAGCTCAAGCTCAAGGTTGTACTAATTTTTCATCATTAGAAAGTAAATCATGCAAATGTCTAGGGATATGAGAAATATTATCCCATATAGTCACTTTAGGAGTGAAGGCCCTGGAGTTGGTGAAGGAATCCACCACTTTATTCCCTGCACAAAACACATGATTAGATTTGCAATTATCAAAATTCATCATGATATTACAAGCTAGCAGGATGGGGTCCTAAGGAGACCAACAAGGATTCTCCATCCCACTCAGCATCATTACAGAATTTCTAGAATCACCTTCATTTTCTAGGTTGGATATACACACTTTCTTGCTATACAAATACCATGGTAGGCAACCCTCACCTTAACAAAGCTTGAAGTCTAAACTCCCAAATTCACCATATAAGCCATCATCATTTTCCCATCATGATCTCTGATGACACCACCCCCACCTGCCCGACCCGAGTTACCTTTGGTTGAGCCGTCAAAATTGAGCTTAAGCTAGTTGGGATTGGGGGGACCAGGGAGTGTTGCTCTTATCTAGAGGGATATGAGAGCTCAGAGCATTGAGGGCCTTAAAGAGGTTCCAAAATGAAGAAATAGAGAACTCCAAATTAAAGGGATTCTTTTTTTGTTTAAAAGAGGTTGTAATGAGGTTCTCGATAATCTAGTGAATAATCTTGTTAGCCACAACATGCCAGGGGGTTTTTAATTCTAAAATATCGTATTGTTATGCTTTTTCTAGAGTGTCCAACCTATGAAAATAAAATCATTCCACATAGCTCAATGAGAAAAGGATGGAACATCAGTGAGAGTAAGCCATAAAGAACCAACTTAGTATCCTTATGCTAGACCCAACTAACTTTGAATAAAGACGAAATCCTTTGTCGAACCTACCAAGAGTAGGAACAATGAAATAAAAGGTGAGAAGTGGTTTTGGCTTCCTCTTCACAAAGGGAACATATATTGCTAAGATGATGACCATGTTTGTGCAAGTTATCTAGAGTAAGAATATGTTCATGGCTAGTAGTCCACCAAAAGATCTTAACTTTGGACAAGGAATTATTTCTCCAAATCTTCAACCAATTGAACTAAGGGACCCAATCACTAGATAATATGGTGTATCTAGACTTAATAGAGTATTTACCATAAGTAGAATCCACCCAAAACCAAAGAATCAGGAAAATTGGAGTTAAAGATAATGTGATTCTCAACAGTTATGAGGTGGAAAGATATAGAGGAGGTTCATACCTTGATAGGGATCAATCTGCTACCACAACGGGTCCAAGGAGCATGGTACAAATAATCTAAGAGCTTAAGACCCAATCTAGAACAAAGGTCCGATTTAACAAAAAAATAGATTAGATGGAGACCAAGAGCATACTTCAAAATCCATAGATCATCCTAGAAACAAACCAAGGCACTAGTTTGGACCTACCAGCTAATGACTTGAGAAATCAAATTCTTAGTTTTGTGGATATTATTCCAGATGACGGAATCTGAGGGGGTTTCAACATCATGAAGGAAGGAGATTCCTTTCTTTCCTTGCATATACATGTCTTTGAGGGTCAAAATCCATTCAGCCTATTTATTTAGAAGTTTCCAAGTGACTTTGGTGATAAGAGACAATTTCATCTATCTAGTTTTTCTCAAGTCTTAGCTACCATATAATTTAAAACCATAAAGAGGGCATAAAAACAAGGGAATCATAGTGGAACTTTGAAGAGTAGAAATTTTAGAAGCATTAGTTTACTTGTATTGTTGACAAGGGCCCACTTCCAAGCCACCAACTTTCTTTGAACTCTTTCTAGTAAGTTAGACCACATAGAATTATCAACATTATTTAGAATCTAGGGAATTCCTCAGTAGGTCGAGGGGAGGGAAAGGATTTGGCAATTAAGAATCCTAGAGATCCTATTTTGAGTTGAGGGGAAACATTCAAGAAAAATAGATTCACTTTTTGCAAGATTAACGCATTGACTATCTAGGTCGAAGAATTTTTTTTAAGAATATGGATCCATCCCTTTGCATCCACCACTGTGGCTTCCCCAAAAGATGTGTTTCATCCTTGAGCTATTGATGAGAAACTGGCAGTGAAATCAAAGAGGGAGTGAAGCCAGCTTTAAAGTACCATTCAAGGCCCCTTTCACAATATTGCAACCAAGGACTTCAGCCATCAAAATAAAGAGATAAGGGGACAAGGGATCCCCTTTCTGTATCCCACCAGATGCTGAAAAAACCCCTATAGAGTACCATTAAGGACCACAAAGAACATAGGAGAAGTAACACAACCTTGAATAAGCTTTAAGATTTTTCTAGAGAACCTAGATCTTTGTAAAACTTCAAACAAAAATTTCCATGACACTATATCATAGGCTTTGGAGATATCAAGCTTGAGAGCTCCATACTTTCTTTCTTTCTCTTACTCATATAGAATGAAGAGCTTCATCGACCAATATGACATGTGATCAATAATTTAATGGCTTGAGAAAAAACCTTTCTAGGTAGGGTGGATCAACTTATCAAGAGAAGTTTTAATACGATTGACCAATAGTTTAGAGAATATTTTTTCAAAGGTGTTACAAAGGCTAATAGGCCAAAAAATGAATAGCTTATTGGCACGAGAATGTTTCAGAATGAGAAAAATGAAGGTGTTATTGAACTCCTTGAGAATGTTATCAAAAGAGAGGAATTCCTTAACTGCCAAGGTAACATCATGACCAATGATATCCCAATATTTCTAAAAGAAGAAAGGGGGGAAGCTATTGGGGCCTAATTCCTTGAAAGGGATAAGAGAAAAAACAACCTCTTTGATCCCATTGAAATCGAAGAACCTCTTTCCATAAACATAACATCCTACGGGGACATAGCATGAGGAATAACCTCCAAAATATTGTCAACCGGATGGTCAGTCATGGCCGAATTGAGCATACTATGAAAGAATTTGACACCAACCTGAGCAATATTCTCCTCAAAAGTTAGAGAGGAACCATCCTCAGAGATTAATTTAGCAATGTAATTCAGCTTTTGATGTCTATAATTTGTCATATAAAAAACCTAGTGTTCTTGTCCCCCTCATGAAGCCATTGATTTCTAGCCCTCTGCTTCCAATAAATCTCTTCCTTCTCAATAATGTTGTTAAGGTCACTTAACAAAGACTTTTCCTTATCAACCAAATCCATCAAAGCTCCCAATTCTATTTCATTTTAAACCTTTCTAAGCTACTTCTTAAGGGATTTTTTTATCAAATATGTTACCAAAACAATTCTTGCTCCAACCTTTCAGGTTATCTTTGAGGGCTTTCAATTTGAAGGCGAGCCTAAACATAGCGGGGCCACAAACCCTAATATTCCACCAATCCATTAGAAGCTCTTTAAGAAGAGGATGAGACCACATTAATTCAAACTGAAAGGGATGCTTGGCCTTAGGAGGAATGTTCCAACGGAGTTGCAGAGGAGTGTGATCTAAGTCGATCCTTAGAAGAGAGGATAAAGAGAGAGTGGAAGACACATCCCAATTGGAGGACACCAGAAAATGATCAAGTCTGACCTGAATAATATTAGCTATGACCCTTTTGTTGGACCAAGTGAAAGAGCAACCTTCAAGCTCGATGTTAGACAAACCACCAGCTAAAAGAAAGTTGTTGAGATCCAACATATTGTCAGTGAGATCCATATTACCTCCCATCTTCTCACAGGGGAAGAGAGGAGTGTTAAGTCACCCAATACCATATAGTGATTGTGCAAGAAAGAGCTTAGACATCCCAAAAAATTGGCCTAAGTATTTATCCTGAGGACAACATTATTAGGCACATAGATATTGGAAAAAATCCACTCATGAAGACCAAAACTTTGAGAGAAACATACATTAAGGAATTTTCTATTTTTAGAAATAAAAGAACCATTGAGGAAGGGTTTCCACATCATAACTAGACCACTAGAGGCCCACTTAACATCAACCTCCTTATAGAGGGCATTCGGCCAAATATATTTACTTGATTTATCAAAGTCGGCAACAGTCATCTTAGTTTCTTGTATAACAATATTTAATTTGATTATACATTAGCTTGCATCAATGGATGTTAAATTAGAAGATAAAGATAAAGGTATCATGTTTCTTTTTCCATTTCCTAAATATTGGGAAAATATAATTGTTGTCATAAGTAGTGGTAATGCAGATCCAAATATGGACAAGATTATTTTTTTTCTATACTTATTTTAGAGGAGATGACAAGAAAGTATATGAATTTTAGATTCCAAGATACCTTGCATGTGCTAGGTGGGTCCAAAGAGAAAGGGTCTAAAGGGGATAAAAAGAGGGATAGGGATAAGTCTAAAGGGATTTCTAAGATCCTTAGAAAGAGTAAAGTGTTGGAATTGTAGAAAAAGAGGGAATGTGAAGGAGTGTAATAACAAGTAAAAGATTGTTGACTCCTCCATGGAAAAAGTCCTCTAATGACGATTCTAATGCTTTGTATATTTAAGTGAACTCTACTAATAATTGTGCACATGGCTTATTGATTTAGGTTGCTCCTACCATATGACTTCTCATAAAGATTGGTTTACTACTTACAAAGCATAAATTTGGGGATTATTTTTCCTTGGTGATAAAAAAACTAAGAATATTGTTGGTAAGGGAAAGGTAATGTTGTGTTTCAATTATTGGAGGATTAAATATCTTGACATGATGTTTTGCATATTCTAGGACTTGAGGGAAATTTACTTTCAGTATCCAAGTTGAATGATTATGGAATGCATGTGACATTTGACAAGTCTAGTTGCAAGTTGGTAAGAGGGATTTTGGTGATAGCTAAAGGATCTCAAATAGGGATTTTGTTTAGGCTAAATTCATCTACTTATATAACTCTACTAGTGTAAATATCACTAAAATTATGTATGTTCTGGCACCATAGATTGGGTCACATTTGTTAAAAAAGGTCTTAAGACCATTCTTAATAAAATATTCATTGATGACCTATTTTGATTATTGTATTGGAAATATTATTTGTGTGAGAATTGTGTGTTTTGTAAAAATAATAGATCATCATTTCCTAATGTAACTCATAAGGAAAATATATTATTAGAGATCATTCATTCAGATGTATCTAGACCAATGGATGTTGACTCTTTCGGTAAATATCAATATTTATCTGTTTCATTTATGGTGTCCCCAGATATACATGGATTTATTTTGTTCATTCTAAATATGATTTTTTCGTTAAGTTTTAGGAATTTAAGGACATAGTTGGAAATAAATCAAATTATAAGATAAAAGTGTTGAGATCTAACAATGGCCGTGAATATTGTTCTATGGAATTTTATGAGTTTTGTAAGCATGCACGTATTTTTCAATAGAAGCCTACTCATTATACTCCCTAGAAAAAATAGGTAGTAGAAAGAATGAACTAAACCTTGATAGAAAGAGCTAGGATCATGTTGAGTGGTGCTAAGCTTGATAGATTCTTTTAGGTAGAAGTAGTTGGTATTGATTACATTACTTGATTAATAGATCTCATTGTTTAACTCTTGTTGATAAAACTTCTTGGGAAGTGTGGATAGGTATAAATCCTTTTTTTTCACACTTAAGATTATTTGGTTGTGAGGCTTTCTCTCATGTTCCTCAAGAGAAGAAATATAAACTAGATCCGAAAGAACATAAATACATCCTTTTTGGTTATGGTTAGAATGTAAAATGTTATCATCTTTGGTATTCTCTAACCTATAAAATAAAATTTTCTAGAAATGTGATTTTCAGGGAGTTTAGAGCTTACTTAAGGGAAGAAGTTGTAACCAAAGGACAAAGAGAAGAAAAAAATAGCACACTTCAAGATAAAGATTGAATAGTAGGAATATGCATATGTGGAAGAACAATTAGATGGATTTGGGGATGGAGAAGAAGAATATGGTTCGGAGCATTTAGAGGATGTGCAGGATGAACACACAAAAGAAGAAGAATAGGTAGAGCACATTACTCCTACATTGAGGAGGTCTACAAGACAACAAAATCCAGTTGATAGGTATAGTCCACCTAATTTCCATTATGTATTTTCTTTGTTGAGTGCTAATGATGAACCTAGATCCTTGAGGGAGTCTCTCTCTTTAGAGGAAATTGAGTCTTGGTTGCAAGCCATGTAGGAGGAGATGATGCCTTTGGATAGTTGTGATACTTGGGATCTCATTAGTTTTCCCAAAGGAAGGAATCCCATTGGTTTCTAGTGGGTATTTAATAAGAAATTTGGTGCAAACAATCTGTTAAAGTGATGCAAGGCTAGATTGGTGGTTAAGGACTACTCTTAGAGAAAGGGAGTTGATTTTGGTGAAATTTTCCATCTTAATGAATTGAATTCTATTATATTTCTTTTGTCTGTTGCTAATTATTGTGATTTTGAGATGGAGAAAAAAAAATATTATTTCTTTCATGGGGATCTTGATGATTAAAAATATTTGTGATAACATGATGGTTTTCTTGTGATAGGAAAAGAATAATTGGTTTGCAAGTTGAAGAAATTTTTGCATGGTTTGAAACAACCAGCCAAGATGTGGTACCAAAATTTTGATGCTTTTGCAGTGAAGTTGGGTTATATAAGGAGCAAGGAGGATCATTATGTTTATACTAATGTTATTGATGATTAGGTTCTAATTATTGTCCTATATGTGGATGATATGTTATTTATTAGAAATATCAAGGTGATTATTAGTGAGCTCAAGACATAAATTTCTAAAAAAAATGATACAAAGCACTTGGGGATTGCAAAATATATTCTTGGGATGGAGATCAATAGAGATCAGGGTCATAGAAATCTTTGATTAAGTTAGAGTAAGTATGTTGGTACCATTTTATAGAGGTTTAATATGCATGACTATAACCCAGTTAATATTCCATTTCTAGTTGGTACTAAAATGAGCTTAGATATGTGTCCTAATTTTGATGATGATTTTGAAGATATTTCTAAGGTTTTCTATACTATTTCTATTCATAGTTTGATGTATGCAATGGTTTACACTAGACTAGATATAGCCTAAGTAATGGGAGTTATAAGCACATTTATGCCTAACCCTAGTAGAGAGAATTATAATTTTGTTAAGAGGGTGCTTAGATATTTACAAGGTAGTTATAATTACTATTTGATTTATCATTGTACTAATTATGTGGTTAAGTCATTGGACATACAAGGGTTTTTTGATGTAGATTGGGTAGGTGAATTAGATAGTTGAAGGTCCACTCGTTGGCTATGTATTTAATTTTTTTGGAGATGTAGTGAGTTGGATGAGTAAGAGGCAGCCTACAATTGCAATATCCATCATTGAAGCAAAGCATATGGCTTCTACACATTCCTCTAAGGAGGCAGTATGGTTACAAAGACTTGGTTATGACATTTTTTATTGTAGGATAGTGAGGTTTGGGTGTGACAATTGAAGTATTATTTGTTTGACAAAAAATCCTATCTTTCTCGCACTAATCATGTTGATGTTAAGTATCACTTTGTGTGAGATATGGTTGAGAAAGGTAAGGTATTGATTGAAAATATTGACACTTTGGATAATGTTGCAGATTCTCTTACGAAGCCAGCGACCATGAATAAGTTTTCTTGGTGTAGAAAGGCCATGGATCTTGATCACTATACTTGATTTATTATTTTTATCTCTTGGATGTAATTACAAAGTATATTTTCAAGTGGGAGAATGTTAGGATAGGTGACATTAACCTTGTAATCCTATTTCATTTATATGTCTCCACATTCTCTGGAATGTGTTCTAAGGGACATGATAAAAATTCATTAAATATTAGCATTGTTGTAATTATATTTTCAATAGGGGATTTAATGTCAGTGGAGGTTACACATAAAAATGGATAAGGTTTCTCTCCTAGGAATCCACTTTTGGAATGTGAAAGTTCATGGATGGGATGCCCATGATTGGAGAAGAAAGGTTGTTTGTTGGTGGTCCATTTTGAAGTAGAAGAGTGATCAGAGCATCCAAAAATATAGGAGTTGGATAGGCTATGGGCCAGACGCCCATGTTGGAGTTGTGATTTTTTATTTAAATTTTTATTATGACCTTTTTTTTACACAAAGGGGGATTTTGTTTTTGTAGATGGTTTTGTACCTCTTGTTTTGGTTTACTATTTGTGGTTTTACCTTCTCTAAGTTCTATAATTTGGAACCACTACATGGTAGTATTTTTTTGAGTTCTTGCAGGTAACATGGTGTTTCCAAGTTGATCAAAGATTAGTACTGAAGTGTATTATTGTGTGTACTCTTATTCAAAGATTAATATTATACTTTTATCTTTTCTCATGTGGATTTTTTTCTCGAAAGGGTTTCTCCAAATAAATCTGGCGTCACATTTTGTTTGCTAATTTTTATTGTGATGACTTTTACAATCACACTTAAATTTGATTTGATAATCTTATTTTCAGATCTTAATTCACTTGCATAATTAATATTTAAGGTTTACTTCACCTTGTTTTCAACACCTATCTATTTTCCTATATCTCTATGTCTCTCTTTGTCTCTCTATATCTCTCTATCTATTTCTCTACCTCTCTCTTTTTCTCTCTTTCTCTCTCTATATCTCTATCTCTATCTTTATCTCTCTTTCTCTCTCTCCCTCTTTTTTTATGTCTATCTCTTTTTGTCTCTTTGTCTCGTTATCCCTCTCTTTATCTCTCTCTCTCTCTCTCTCTCTCTCTTTGTCTCTATCTATGTCTCTATCTTCCTTTCTCTATTCTCTACATCTCCACCTCTACTTCCCTATCTACTTCTCTCTATCTCCCATCTCCCTCTCTCGAGCTCCTTATTGTTTCTCTCTCTCTCTCTATGTCTCTCTATCTCTCATCTTTACCTTTACATCCATCCCTTATTTCATGTCTACTTCTCTCTCTCCCTTCCTCCTTTCATACCTCTCTCTCTCTCTCATTGATGTGAACAACCAAGATCTTCAATCTACAACACTAAATAACCTCCACCTACAAAATAGAGAAGCAATAATAGAAGATGTTATTCCACAAAAAAAAATACACTATGATCTGTAAGATTCAAAATATGTGAACAAGATGTCTTGATGCTTACAAGATGTGAGAGATAGGATTATAAAAGATCATGACATGTGCCTTAACCCTATAACATGAGGCACTTTTAATAATTACCTAGGATAAAATAAGATCTAGACATGACACATATAAAAGAACTATCACTGAAGCATGAAAAAGCTACAAAAAACTATTGAAAGATGGTTGTTGTAGTGTTGAAAATGAAGAACCTTTTCTAAAAAAGGAAGATGATTAGAATCAATAAAAAAATCTACATGAGTGCCCCTAATGACACTACTCAAGTACTGGTCAAATGAAAAATAAAGGAAAAAATCTATCAATTGAAGATATAAATAGCAAATAAATCTACATGAGTGACCTTAATAACACTACTCAACCAATACAAATAAAAAATAAAGGTGAAATTATTCTAAAGAACATTGATCAATTGAGGATGGAAGGTTGCCTCCACATAAAATAAATGCAAGAGTGTGCATATGGTAAATGCTCCATCTTATCAAAATTCATGGGTAACCAACCTCTGCATCTGCCTAGTACGTAAGAAAAATAATATTACATATATAGCGCACTTCAAAGAAAAACAGAGGAATCATTAGCATAAACAATGTGATACCCCTCATAATTTTGACTAGAGAGAGGCATGACAAATCCACTTAAAGTGTGTATCACCATATAGTACATGAAGGATAAGAAACAACATTTGAAAGTGCACAAGAAAGTACCTACAATTGAAAAAATAAGTGTGCAAAAACAAGGCACACACATATGAGACAAGAATCATGAGGATTCATTGTTGTCATAGAGGGACACAAACTTGGCAAATGTATAATAGAAAATAACTAAGGAACTACACAACCCCCATGACACTTTATAATACAATGCGAATACAAAATATGGCACAACCTTATGTGCAAAATCTCGAAAATACATGTGCAATACTGTGGCACTCTATGTTAGTATGCCTACGTATATGAAAGTGATTAGAAATAATGCTCAAAATTCCCATAAAGGACAAAATGCTAGATATACATATAAATCAAACCAAATGAAACCATCCCATGCAAATAGAAGAATTCCAGATGCCAAAATATTGAAGTAATTTACCAAAGTGTTAAAACAAAAAATTTAAATTAATTACACTAGTGGGCAAATGTAGAAAAAATGCATGAGTAACTCCAAAGAGCATTGAAGAACCTTTCCAACGCAACAGAGGAATGGAGCAAAAGTTGTGAGCTCATAAGTGAAAAATAAAAATTGGAATTCAACAGGTTATAAAATGCAACAATAAAAAAATCTAAGAAAAATATCTATACCATTAGATAATGCTCGAAACCAATTTTTTGTCGATATCTCATTCACCAAAATTTGACTCTTAGATCAAAATTGCAAAAAACACAAAAAATTTAGCCCCCTAACCTAGATGATGGTTGCACGTGCAACTAGATTCAAGCAGATTGGTGTTGGGTGCTAGAAATTTATTTTATATTTTTTTATCTTTTAAATTATTAATTATTTTTTATTTTTTAAAATGAAAAAAAGTTGGGGAAGGGCTCGCGGGGGGATGATAGCTTAATAACCCCCTGCCACCCCTTTTATAAAGGGCGGTAGCTATCCAGCCCCCAAAATGCCATGGGACATCGGATGCCCCATGCACCATATTTGACCGTCCGTGCGCACGCCAGCCAACTGACAATCCCAGGCCACCTATTTGTCAGTTTTTTGTTTTTTATGGGAATTATATATAATATGTTTTCTAATATTTTAATATATATAATATGTTTCTAAATGTATTAATTAATTTATGCTGAAAATATATATTCTAAATTAATTGATAAATTTAGAGAACATATAATGTTTTTTAATCAATATTTATATTATATATTATAATTAAAATATTTATATTATATTATATATTATATAAAATTTTAATTATATAAATATATAATTAACAATGTATGTTCATATTTTTTTTAATCCATTATATTTATATAATTATATATTTATGATTATTTTTCTTTTAATATCTATCAAAATAGTTTTTCAAAATTTGTAGTACAAAAATGATAGTTGAAATTTTAAATCTAATTGCTTCTAGATTTGATTGTGGTAGTCTTTTTTCATCAACGTTTCGAATCACACTCGGTGATCCATCATCAGGATAGAGAGTTGAAAAAAGACTACCACACAATCAAATCCAGAAGCAATTAGATTTAAATTCATATGGATTGTGGAAATCTAATTACATTAGTTGAAATTTTGTTTGCATTTATAGATATTTCTAAATTTTTCATTAAAAATATTTTAGAGGAATATTTATTTTAAATTAAGTAGATCTATTTTACATATGAAACTGACTATAGAAATTCTAGATATAATAAATATAATTAATCAAAGGTATGATTGTGTTCTCATTGTAAATATTTTTTAAATGAAACACGAAATATATTACTTAAAATTTTGTTTTAGTTGAAATATTTTATTTATCAAATATAATAATATTTATTATAAATTTTGAATTGATATCTATTATCAAATAAGTAATGAATATATAATTAGACTACACATCAATATACTTTAAAGTTTTTATTAATATAAAATTTGATAACTATTTAAGCAAAGATTTTGAAAGGGTGTTATAATCTTTAATAAAGTCAACAGATAAAACAATAGCATGATAATAGATCTCTTTCCTTCTTTTGCATTGTAAGCTACCATAATATATAGCCATAAAATCCTATTCATAATCTGAGCTTCTCTAAACTATACGACACATCAAGTATTATGATGTCGGGTCTCCCTTCAATAAACTAGGGCTTCAAAATCCTATTTATCTTAGATTTTTTTATAGATCACAAACCATACCCAACATCATGATATATTGCATGCTATATTTAACATTACGGTGTCACTTTATTCCTCCTATAATATAGTTTATCATTAGACAAATTAGGGTTTTAATCTAATTAGGGTTATACTTAAAGTTAATATATTATGGGCTGCCCCAAAATATAGATTAATGGTTATAATCACTTTAATCACAATATGTATGTTTTTACATCAAGTTTTAATCACACTAATATAATGTATTAGTATATCATGTTATAAATGGAAACATATTAGTTTAATTAAAATATATCATTAAATTATAAAGGGTAATGTACCATTCTTTACAATTAAGTTTAAACCTACACATTTTTTTTCTATATAATATTATTAGTCTATTTTTTCCATCTATATCCTTCCAATCCTCTTCTTAATACATCCCTAATTCTAATCATAGATTGAACTCTAATTCTTTGTGATTATTATATTCATATTTGGGTTAAACTTAAAGTGATTGTAACCATTAATCTATATTTTTGGGAAGCCCATAATATATTAACATTGAATGTAACCTTAATAAGATTAAAAATTTATTCTAACCCTAATCCCACCCTCACAATGATTCTAACCATGGTCCACTCCTATAAATTATTATATTCAAAATATTATAATAATATATTTAATATATTACTAATTCTTTAAACCTATTACTAATTCACACTGGAAGTATTATTTAATTATTTAAATAAACTAATATTATGCTTTCACTTTAAATATTTTTATTATCATAGATTGAACTCTAATTATTTTGATTATTATATTCATATTAGGGTTAAACTTAAAGTGATTATAACCATTAATCTATATTTTGGGGCAACCCATAATATATTAACTTTAAGTATAACCCTAATTAGATTAAAACCCTAATTTGTCTAATGATAAACTATATTATAGGAGGAATAAAGTGACACCATAATGTTAAATATAGCATGCAATATATCATGATGTTGGGTATGGTTTGTGATCTATAAAAAAATCTAAGATAAATAGGATTTTGAAGCCCTAGTTTATTGAAGGGAGACCCGACATCATAGTACTTGATGTGTCGTATAGTTTAGAGAAGCTCAGATTATGAATAGGATTTTATGGCTATATATTATGGTAGCTTACAATGCAAAAGAAGGAAAGAGATCTATTATCATGCTATTGTTGTATCTGTTGACTTTATTAAAGATTATAACACCCTTTCGAAACCTTTGCTTAAATTGTAATACCCCTCATGTTACTGCTTGATTCTTGACATTCTCTATGGTTTTGATGATACTGTTGATATTATGTTGTAGTAGCTTAGACTGTTACTGATTATATTGCTCTTATGATGTCATGGATATTATAATGATATTTTTTTTTACGATTGTTTTGATGAGTTAATTGGAATGCAGTAGACTAGAGAATAGTAATTGATGATGTTGATGCAATTTGATGTAATTTTATAATGCAATAGATGATGATATGATTGGTGAGGGGATAGGTAGCATCACTCGTGCGCGAGCGCCCTGCTACACTACAAATCCTTCTCACGATGCTTTGTAATTGATATATATATATATGTTGTGTATCACCTTGTTGGATGTAGGCTTTGCAGGAATAAGACTCGATTCCACCTATTTCGATAGGTCTGGGCGAGCATTGTACCAACCCAACGGCAGGAAGTTGAACAAAGGTGACATGGAAGCAACCCGTTCCAAGATGTCAATTGTCTTGTATCTTCTTGGTTTGTGCGTCTTGGTCATAACCACTTTGTGGTTACGTTAGTCTTTGTATGTTATTGTGATTTTATGACTTGTCTAATGTGGTGTATGGTTTTATATTGTGATTTAAATAATTAAACAATTAATAAAATAAAGCATAAATTAATAAATAAATAAATAAATAAATGTTAGTAGTAGTTTGTGAAAATATTAAATTTATTTTGAGAAAATCTTGCAAATGGTTGATTTTTTATTATTTTATTAGGCATGTGATCATTTAATAAAGTGTTTGTGGAGATGATAAATAAATAAATAAATAAAAAGTTAAAATTTGTGGTTTTGAATATATTTAAATTTTATTTATTTTTATGGAGAAGTGACTTCTGGTATTCCCGGGAAGAGGAAATGGAAGAGACTTTTGAGTGTTGTTTTATTTAGGGATTTTCTTTGTATGTGGTTGCATTCTCTTTCTTGCAGATTCTGGAGAAATTTCATATTCACTTTTTCTGTCAATCTCGTTCTATTATTCTGGAAAATTTATTGAACAATAAGGTTCAAGTTTGAGGGAGGATTTTGGATCTGTTGCTGGAAACAATCGAGCGAAGGATTTGATTTGCAAAAGGGATAAGCTTCCACAAATCCTCTACAGGCTCAGGACGCCAGGTTCTTTCTCATTTTTAATTCTTTAATTTCTGTAGCATCAAATGAAATAAAAATTGTTTCTCTGTGTATGAAATTTCCTGGGGTTTGAAATTAAATGTGTGTGGAAAAGAAGATCTTCTGGGTTTTAGAAATATTCTGGACTGTTATTTAATTGAAAGAAATTTTATTGGGGTTCAGGATTGTTGTTTGTTAAAATGGAATTTTTGTTGGGTTCTAGACTGTTGTTTATTAAAAAGAAATTCTGGTTGAATTCTGGAAATGAACAGTATTACTGTAGTTTCATTTTATTTTTTTTAAATATATAGATCAGGAACAATTTCTTTACAGTGAATTTTTGGGTTGTTATATTTTCGTTAATACATATATTTTACAAATCATTTTATATATATAGATGTGTACAATAGATTGTACAGATGCTTATCATTCTCTGTTTTTCAAAATATTTTAATACAGTATATATATGCAAGTATATATATATATAAGATATATATATATATATATATATATATATATGTACATATATATATATGTACATATATATATATATGTACATATATATATATATATGTACATATATATATATATTTACATATATAGAATGTAAATTTAATTTTAAAGTTTCAAAATTCGCCGAATTCCATCAGCCTTATTGTATTATGTTTAATATTATAAAACCACATATTGAGTGGTGGTCCGGCCTTGGCTATACCCACCACCCAGCCAACCCCTGTACTGTGCGACAGTCTGCGAACTGTCCACGGCAGTCCTTCGGACTGTCGTGAACAGTCCGTAGACTGTCCACGGCCGGGCATATTCTTCTGTGCTGTTGTATGGGATTTATTTCCCATTCAAAATGGTATATGTTTATTGTTGTTTAAACGAAAATTTTATATAACTTTTAATGTGCGTATATACTTTTATAAATATATATATGTATGTATATATATATATATATTTATATTTATATTTATATATATTTATTAATTCATTTAATTAGATTTCACTAATTTAACTGTTAAATTTATCAGTTAATTCTGTTTGTAATCAGATTGTTTATTTTTCTGGTATGAACAAAACAAAATTTTATTATAGTGAAAATATGAAAATAGAAAAGAATTTTTATTAATTTGTTAAATTATGAATTTTGATAGGACAATATAGTAAAAAGGAAATTTATGAATATATGTCAGCATTGATAATTTAATTCTTGTTTTTAGTGTGTTTATTGTGGGAATGGAATTTATTTTGGAATTTATCTTTTTATGAAGTTGAGTCTTGTAGACTTGTTTGGTTCAGGACATTGTTAGTTCATTGATGTGGGAACCCTGTTAATTTGTGAAAGTATTTTGAAACTGTAGTCTTCCAAAGGATTGTGATTTTGTTGAATTTATACCTTTTCATCTTGAGTTTCTGTTAAGTTATGTATTACGAATGGGGTGTACCGAGTTGTGGGATTTTGTTATGGTATTTAATTTGTGAGATGGGTTATGCCTCGTGTAATATTTTTGTTGTTGCATTTCGATGTTTATGATTGGTATGGTACGACCCCTGTTTCTTTTTGGTTTTGGTTGGGTCTCTAGGGAGAGTGGCTCCTCGTGGGGGCTGGCGCCCCGCTTAAGGGGAAGGGCACAGGACAACCCACGAGTGAGTTATTAATCAAGTGAAAACCTAATAATTAACTTAGGAGGGTTGGGTAGTAATATCATTATAAGATTTTAAAATGGATGCCTCGTCTTCATTAGTGCTTCCGTAGACTAATGGAAGGCTGAGAAGGCCGTGGTCGGCAAGGTCATGACCTCGTCTTCACGAGAGGTTTACGGCTCCGCATGAGTCACCCTATGGACTGGCACCTCCATTTGGGAGGAAGGGCACAAGGATAGCCATAGATGGGACCGGCGCCTCCAGTTGGGAGGAAGAGCACAGGATAGCCCATGTAGGACTATGCGATGACACTCTCCCCTAGTTTCCCATGTGTTTTACTTTATTGTGTTCCTCTAGAAGTAGGTTATGGGAGTTGGTTTAGATTGTTGTTGAATGGATTTATTTTGAATTATGGAATATTGTCTTGATATATCTTTTGGTGTACTTTGTGGTCTTGTATGATCTCATTGATATTTGACTTATGACCTTATGGTACTATGATATGATGTTATTATTTTGTTTCATTGTAATTTGGAATATTGTGTTGTGGCTCTATGTTTGGTACTTCTTGTATGTTTGTACTTCGGTTCTTGTCAGTTGACAATCTTGGTCGGAGTTACTTCTCTGTCACCTCTTAGCATGGGGGTGGTCGGGTGGAACGTGCTCCGCACACCGTTGGGTTCCCCATCAGCGTTTGTTGGCCAGTCTCATCCAGTTGAAGATTTGTAACAGTTGATCTCTATGTATTTTGATAATCTTGTATATTGTATTCATCCCACATGATTGGGAACCATGATGTAAATTGTATGGATATGATGTATAATTAAAAGATGTTGTAATGTAATTTCAATATTGTATCTTTATTTGGCTATGTGATTCCTCATGGTTTTACTTTATGATGGAATCTATGTATATATCTAATGTTGTCATTAATAGTTCCTTTGTTCTTAGAATGATATCATATGTGTTGATGTTTTGTAAAGTTTATTTCGATGTGACCTCGTGTGCCCCAAAGAACATAGTTGGTTATGTTATTTGTATTGTAATGGAATGAAGATTATGATCATGTATATGATTATTTAATATTTGGCATATTGATTATTTCTTTTTCTTTAAAAAAATAAATTGTGCTTGTTCTTTGGGGTTTGCACGGCGGGCGTTACATAAATAGTTATCAAATTTTCTATTAATAAAAAATTTAAAGTATATTGATGTGTAGTCTAATTATATATTCATTACTTATTTGATAATAGATATCAATTCAAAATTTATAATAAATATTATTATTTTTAATAAATAAAATATTTCAACTAATTTTTTTTTAAGTAATATATATTCTTGTTTCATTTAAAAATTATTTACAATGAGAATACAATCATACATTTGATTAATTATATTTGTTATATCTAAAAATTCTATAGTCAGTTTCATATGTAAAATAGATCTATTTAATTTAAAATAAATATTTCTCTAAAATATTTTTAATGAAAAATCTAGAAATATCTATAAATGCAAACAAAATTTCAACTATTATTTTTGTTCTACAAGTTTAAAAAATATTGATAAACATTTAAAAAAAAATCATAAATATATAATTATATAAATATAATGGATTAAAAAAATATGAACATACATTGTTAATTATATATTTATATAATTAAAATTTTATATAATATATAATATACTAGCAATTTCACCTTGGTGTGCAATGGGTACGCCAAAGAGATGTGGAAAGTCAATTAGGAAAAAAAAGGGTCTATTTTTTTTTGCATATATTTATGCAGTACATGAAGTCAATTGGTAGGTCATTTAGTAAATGATGATGTTTGTGGAACAAAGGTCTCAATGGAGAAGTGATAGTTTCAATCAACTATGCATCCTCTTAAAAGGATCCAAACGGGATTGAAACAAAACCTTTGAATGTGGAAGATAATTAGACTCCATTACCCATTAGGCTCATATTATGTTTGTAATAGAGAGGGAGGGAGAGATAGGGTTAGAACGAGGTAGAGCTAGAGGGGGGAAGAGCAAGAGAGAAGGGGGGTAAGAAGATAGAGGAAAAGATAGTGTGAGACATAAAGAATGAAGAGAGGGGACTTGAGAAAGAGATGTATATACAAAGAGGGAAGAAGGAGAGAGACACACACACACACACATATTAACAAAGAGAGATGGAGACGAAGAGATATAGAGAGATGTAGATAGATACTGAGACCAAGAAGCATAGGGAGAGAGAGATAAGAGAGATAAAAGGAAATAGATATTGAAAGAAGAGAGATTAATAGTTAAATTTGTATCTACAATGTATCTAACAAAATCCCCTTCCATTATGTTGTGATAGATGTCATACCCTATTATAGAGCTCCTATTTTGGCACAATTAAGGAGAAGATAGGCAAAGGTTTTTGAGAATGACTTTATATGTATGTTGATTGCATTTACATGAAACATTCCAAGGATTGTGCAACAAATCCATTAGGTGCATATATTTTATGATCGTAGAAAGCCATGGCAACACATCTTCAGGGAATTCTACCAAACAATTTTCTTTGATAGAATTTGATCACTTTGAGTTTAGGTGTCAAGTGCCACCCATTAAATTGAAGATGAAAATGTGGATTGTTTGATTTCTCTCCAAGTATAAACCTTCATTACTTCTTACCCAAAAAATATGGATTCAAATAGAGATAGAGCACAAAGAAGAGAGAAAAGATATAGAGGGAAAGAGGGAAAAGTAGGAGAGAGGTGGTAAGAGAGAAAGAGGAAAGAGATAGAGACAGAGATATAAAGGAAATTAAATAGGGAGAGAGGGAGATAGAAGAGGAGAGAAAGAGATACATTTATAAAGAGAGGAATAGAGAAAGATAAATAGGGAGAGAGGGAGATAGACAGGGAGAGAGATATATTTATAGAGAGATAAATAGGGAGAGAGGGAGATAGATAGGGAGAGAAAGAGATATAGTTAGAGAGAGAGAGAGAGTGGGGGAATAAGATATTTAAAGGGAAACAAAGACTTACTTTTGAGAAACTATTATGTGCCAACAATCCAAAGATGGCACATGCCCATGATATATATATATATCCTTCTCTCTCTCCCTCAATTTTTATTTCCACATAACTATAAAATTTGACATGTCAATCACAATTGTAGTAATTGGTAAGTTGAAATTTCTATAGGAAAGAGGGCCAAGAAGCGAAGCCACTTGAACATTTCATTAAATATGTACTAAGTTATAAAATGTTTATTGGTTTGAATCCCTTATGATTAATCCACTATATTTTTTTTTTCTTACTTCTATTGTTTACATTTTATTCTCACTTTTTCATGTCATTACAAAAGGAAAAATATTAGCTAGAACATAATTACGACTCATAAGTTGAAACACGAGGGAGGAGAAGGCAACAAGAAAAGGGTAGAGAAAGCTTTCCATTTGTCTGCGTGGAAATAGTAGCCCATATAATTCATTTCATCAACTTCTCTAGATTACCGTCCATTTTCATGCTCTGTATGAAGGGTTGGGTGAAATATGAGGAGAAAGGGGTCTCGGACTTTGCAAGCAAGTATTCTAAACTTTTTTCTGGTCTCCAGTTGGAGCAAGAGTAAGTCACAGCATGAGGAATTGAAAGGGGTCTTAGACTGTGCAAGCAATTCAACATCCTCTTCCCATTCCTTTTTCGCTCGTTCCATGTCCTCCACCTTATCCACCCCTGCTTCCATCTCATCCACTCTCTACAAGCCTAAATCTAAGGACCAACATGTCGCACGAGTGTGTAAGAGGAGTAGTGATACTCCTCCATCTTATCATACAAAGCACAAGTCTTCTTCCTCTTCTTCTTCCTCTGCCTCTGCCAACAAGGAAAAAAATGGGAAGATCCGAAGATGGATGATGTTTGAGAAGAATTCCCTAGCTTCTACATTGAGAAATTACTCCACCAATGTCGACAACAATAAAAATTTGGATGAGGTGTATGCAGACAGTGATTCAAGCTCTGACCTCTTTGAGCTTAACAACATCTACTCCAAAGATCTTCCTGATTACGAGACTATGCCAGATTGGACAAATTTTTCTAGCATTTGCCCTGCCTATTCCAAAATAGAAGAATTGGAACAGGGTTTGGACATCCATCAAAGCATAAAGAATAGAGGAATTTAATCAGACGTTGCAGTTGCAACTACCTTGGTGGAAATGTATGAAAAATGTGAAAGCATAGAAAAGTCACATGAAACATTTAATGATACATATCACAGCCTTGAGCGATTCATGTGTTCTATGCCTCTTTTATTCTGCACTTATTCAAGCTAAAATGTAAGCCATATACTCGAAAAATGGCAGATTTCAGTGTATGGAGTGTCATGAGAAGTAGAAAGATTTGGAGCCAATTTAACTCCCTCATCCTCTTCACTCACACTCCAATTCTAACGAATAGAAAACCGTAAACCCTAACTGATAATCATTTAAACCCTAAATTTTGCAGTAGACTATTTTCTCTCCGTAAAATGCACATGAACAGGAGCAATATACAACATTCGTAAGCCTGCGCCTAATCCAGACCACACTCCATTGACAATAGGAACAATCCCATTCAATCAATACGAGGAATACTCTTTTTACAAGTGTCAGTTGTAATTCCCACTAAAATGTATAGCAAATTCTTGATGTGGAAGCAGTCCTCATTCCTTCTTGCAAGAATGGCCATCAACAATTACTACGTTAAATGGACTTGGCAGGGAAATATGACGATGAGGGGTTTCTATTTCAACTTCAGCTTCACACAGAGTAAGGGAGTACCTTCTCCTTTAGCTGCATATCATGGCATCAAGGACATCCTTCTTAGCTAACACAAGCAAAACCCAAATAATATGAAGGAAATTGAAAATATGTTGAATATCATGAGATGCCAAGGCTGTGCAATTGATAGTGGCTTAGAATGTAAATCTGACAAAGGTTTTAATGGATATGATTACCTTGATCGCTAGCATCCATTTTTAAGCATTGCACACTGTGGATGACAAAAAGGAGGTCATCCATCTCAAATTAGGATTCGCCTTCGGCGTAAAAAATAGGCGGCGGTGGAAAACGACCAACACTTATGATGCATTAATGGCATTAAAATATCCCATTCACCAACTTGTAGAAGGTAGGTGTGAAAATGGGTAGTAAGGAAAATCCTATCTCATTTATGAGGCCTGAAATATCCTAGAAAGTACGCAAAGGTGGAAGCAATCTAGACAAAATCTATCCTAGACAGCAAGCTGTGCCTACAGTAGATTTGATAGGTCTGTAGAAACATTCCAGCAAGTGTGATTGCTAGTTATTGCCCATATTTACTGCGCATGGTGAGAGAAGCATGTCAGAAAGGCAAGCACATATTTGAATTGATATACATTGTTGATTTTTTCTTTAAATGCATTGCTTGTTAGCAGATGATGGTCTACGGTGGAATTGTCATTAAATGCATTGCTTTTGAGCAAAGGATGATCTATGGTACAGTTCAGATTTTTTCCTAAATGCATTGCTTTTGAGCAGAGGATGATCTAGGGTGCAGTTCAGATTTTTTCCTAAATGCATTGCTTGTTAGCAGACGATGGTCTATGGTGGAATGGTCATTAAATGCATTGCTTTTGAGCAGAGGATGATCTAGGGTGCAGTTCATTCCAATCGTTGGCTAGCTGTTGTGGACATAGCTCAACCATGGATTGCAAAATCTAGGTTGGTCTCTCTCAAATTAGATACGCCTTCGGCATAAAATATAAACATTTTAATTATAATATATAATATAAATATTGATTAAAAAATATTATATGTTCTCTAAATTTTTTCAATTAATTCACCATATATGTTTTCATCATAAATTAATTAATAAATTTAGAAACATATTATATATATTAAAATACTAGAAAACATATTATATATAATTCCCATATATTGGGTAGGGTAAAAAATAAAAAAGCTGACAAATACGGCAGCCTGGACAGGATTGTCAGTTGGCTGGCAGGCGCACGGATAGTCAAGTATGGTGCATGGGGCATCTGATGCCCCATGCCATTTTGGGGGCTAGATAGCCACCGCCGGAATCAAGCCAGTGTGTACCTGTTGTGTGGGCGGTGGCTATCCATCAAAATGGCATGGGGCATCGGATGCCCCATGCACCATACTTGACCATCTGTGCACCTGCCAACCAACTGACAATCTTGTCCAGGCTGCCATATTTGTCAGTTTTTTATTTTTTACCCTGCCCAATATATGGGAATTATATATAATATGTTTTCTAGTATTTTAATATATATAATATGTTAATTAATTTATGATGAAAACATATATTGTGAATTAAGTGATAAATTTAGAGAACATATAATATTTTTTAATCAATATTTATATTATATATTTTATTATATATTATAATTAAAATGTTTATATTATATTATATATTATATAAATATATAATTAACAATGTATGTTCATATTTTTTTAATCCATTATATTTATATAATTATATATTTATGATTTTTTTTTTATGTTTATCAAATATTTTTTAAACTTGTAGAACAAAAATAATAGTTGAAATTTTGTTTGCATTTATAGATATTTCTAGATTTTTCATTAAACACATTTTAGAGAAATATTTATTTTAAATTAAATAGATCTATTTTACATTTGAAACTGACTATAGAATTTTTAGATATAATAAATATAATTAATCAAATGTATGATTGTATTCTCATTGTAAATAATTTTTAAATGAAACAAGAATATATATTACTTAAAAAAAAATTAGTTGAAATATTTTATTTATCAAATATAATAATATTTATTATAAATTTTGAATTGATATCTATTATCAAATAAGTAATGAATATACAATTAGACTACACATCAATATACTTTAAAGTTTTTATTAATATAAAATTTGATAACTATTTAAGCAAAGATTTTGAAAGGGTGTTATAATCTTTAATAAAGTCAACTGATAAAACAATAGCATGATAATAGATCTCCTTCCTTCTTTTGCATTGTAAGCTACCATAATATATAGCCGTAAAATCCTATTCATAATCTGAGCTTCTCTAAACTATACAACACATCAAGTATTATGATGTCAGGTCTCCCTTCAATAAACTAGGGCTTCAAAATCCTATTTATCTTAGATTTTTTTATAGATAACAAACCATACCCAACATCATGATATATTGCATGCTATATTTAACATTATGGTGTCACTTTATTCCTCCTATAATATAGTTTATCATTAGACAAATTAGGGTTTTAATCTAATTAGGGTTATACTTAAAGTTAATCTATTATGGGTTGCCCCAAAATATAGATTAATGGTTATAATCACTTTAAGTTTAACCCAAATATGAATATAATAATCAGAAGAATTAGAGTTCAATCTATGATAATAAAAATATTTAAAGTGAAAGCATAATATTAGTTTATCTAAATAATTAAATAATGTAGTGCCCCTCCGTGTCAGTTGTTCTAGACTTTTGTGTGAGTATTTGTGTGTGCTTCATTGATTACTGTGTTATTTGATTGTGTGAAAAATATAATATGTTAGTAATCATGTTTAAATAATTAATTAAATCATAAGTGATTTGCAAAGTTATTTAAAATATAATTAGAAATTAAAATAATAATCAATTAAATCATATCAAATGATTTAGAACAAATGATCAAATTAAACTAATTCGTTAAAAGTAAAAGTGATATTATTAGATAAATTGATTTAAATTGTTGAAGTTAATAATAATTATGAACAAAATAATCTTGAAAAGATAATTATTATAATAAGAAATTTAAATGGATAAGGAGATAGGAAGCTGAAGTGTTTTAAAGCAAGAAATGAAACTTCACCTTTAGAGCAGTTGGAAGTCGAAGAGAACTGGAGAATATGAAAAATAAATAAATAAACAAATAAAAAGCTCAATTTTGTGGATTTGTATGTATTTAAATTTTATTTTTGTGGAGAAGTGACTTTTGGTATCCGCAGGAAGAGGAAATGGAAGAGACTTTTTGTGTGTGATTTTATTTAGGGGAATTTGGTTGGTAGGGGGTGTTGCATTCTCTTTCCAACAGATTTTGGAGAAATTGGCAGTCATTTTTCTGTTATAATATTGCATTCTTTTTCTATTATTATTCTGGAGAATTTATTGAGGAATAAGATTTAAGTTTGAGGGAGGATCTTGGAACTACTGCTGGAAACAATCGTTAGCGGAGGATTGGATCGGCAAGAAGGATAAAGCTTCTATAGTTTTCGCCAGGCGCAGGACGTCAGGTTCTCCTTCTTCTTTTAAATTATCTTCTTTCTATAGCATCAAATGAAATAAGAATTCTTTGTTGCGAATGAAATTTTCTCCTGGATTTGAAATTTAATGCATGTAGAAAATTCTTGAATCCTTAGAAACGTTTGGACTGTTTTTCAATCAAGAAACTTTTACTGGGGTTTGGGATTATTATTGATTTAAAGTGAAATTTTGTTGGGATTCTGGAATTGAACAGTGTTACTGTAGTTTTGGGTTAAAAATAATAATAAACCAGTAAAAAAAAATAAAAAATCTCCTGTCTGTGAATTCGAGGTTGTGTAAATTCCCAGTTGTAGATAAATTTTACAAATATATTCTGTGTTTAAATGTTTATATTGAAACAGTAAATTGTACAATTGAAATTTATTTCTCTGTATTCGAAATATTTTTGTATGCAATATATATATGTATATCAGATATATATATATATATATAAATGTATACAGATATATATATATATATATAAATGTATACAGATATATATATATATAAATGTAAAGATAGCATAAAAAGAAAAATTTAATTAAGATTTAAATTTTCGCCGTATTAAATTTGTTTTGAAATTATTTAAAAAAAAAAAATGCAGACTGGGTGATGGTTCGGCCTCGGCCGTACCCACCACCCAGCCGACAGTAGTGATGGTGCGCAGCCTATAGGCTACCACGTAGTCCGTCGGACTGCTGTGATAGTCCGTAGACTGTCCACAGCAGTCCTTCGGACTGCGGTGACAATCCGTGGACTGTCCGCGGCCGGTGGACTACCCCGTGCGATGGTTATTATTTGTTTAATTTGAACGAAGTTTCGGCTATTCGATTAAAACATGAATTCTTATTTTTAAATGACAAGAATGATATGTATTTAAATATATATATGTATATATATATATATATATTTATGTATACATATATATATATTTAATCATTTATTAAATTCGTACAATGATATTCTGTAATTTATAATTGCACTGTTAAAGTTAATTACTTCTGTTTGTAAACATAATTCTTATTGTTTCTGATATGAATAAAATAAAATTGTAATATAGTGAAAACATGAAAATAGAAGGAATTTCTATTAATTTGTTAAATTATAAACTTGATAGGATAATATAGTAAAAAGGCAATTTGTGAATATATATATATATATATATATATCAGCATTGATTGTTTAATTCTTATTTTTAAACGTGTATAGGGTGGAAATAGAATTTAACATAGAATCGAATAAGTTATCTTTTTATGAAGTTAAGTCTTGTAGACTTGTTGGATTCTTAGAACAAATCTATTTTCTTTTTACATTCCCTCCTCAAAAAGAATTAAAATATATAAATATGTAGTGGTTTTAAAAGGTATTTATGTGTGTAAATTTATTTAGATAGATTTAAGATTTTAAGGTGGTAAGTTCTAATATGTAGTTTAAGTATTTAGAGTATTGTTATTATTGTCATTTTAAAGTATAAACAATTGATCTTAAGTGGTTTTCACAATTAATTTAAATATTGGAAGTGAGTGTTAAGTTAGTATGATGAAAGGAGAGTGGTAATAATGTTTGAACATAAGTAGTTATGAAATGATAATGAGTTAACTACCCATCTATTAAGTAGTTTTCAATTATGTTGATAAATGAAAGGGGAAATTTAAATGTATGGGCATGATTAGTGATTGATTAGGGTATTCTTGAATTGGATAGTTTATTGGTGAAATGGGATTTTAATCTTTTGAAAATTGACTTCCTTTATATTCATTTAATGGTTGATTTGTAAGTTCTCTTTATGGATAAGTCTTTTAGAATACTTGTGATGGTTATCATAAGTTGTTTTAGTTAATTGAGTAATCTAGATGGGTAAGTTGTAAAGTTATTTAGTTCTGGTTGTTAATTGATTGGTTATTAAATATTGTTCTTGTTTGAATTTTTGGTTGTTGTTTATTATGCGAGTGTTTGGTGGAGTTGTGAGTGGTTGAGTATTTAAGGTGTTCTTTAATTTGGTGCCTTGGAAGTGTTGGTGAATATAGGATAATTTTGATGGTGTTGTCTCGGTGTGAATTTCTCTTGAGCTACTCCCGGGTTTTGAAAGGATTTCTATTTCTTAAATTTGTGTTGTTAGTTGATTGGAAACTCTTACTGCTTTGTCTACCCTTGTTGATGAGTCCTTGAGTATTTGATTTATTTTTGGGCTTCCAGAGGTGAGGGAAATCTTGTTGTCATGTTTGTTGATTTTTTCAAAGGTCTTTTGTATACCAACTGTATGGGTATCTTGTGAGGAGGAAATTGAGGTCTCCCATGGAATGCCTAGTTGGTAGCTTTTGGTTTTATTAAGTGATTTCGTTGAATTAAAGGTTGATTTTCTTCTATGATTCCTTTTTGAGGTGACACCATTGTTGATTTGTGGATGGGTCTTGATGAATCTTCCCTTTTTATGGCTTTTCTGAGTTACTCTCATATTTGAGGAAATTTTATCCTTGTGTTGGAATTATTGGAGAAAAACTCTTGATGCTTCACTTTACCCTCGTTTGTGGGTTTTCATTCTTTTGGCTTCCAGAGGCTTGAGATGATTGTCAGTTGATGTTCTCTCTTTATGTGCCCTTGATGTGGCAGGTGTTTTGATTTCATGACTTTAAAAGGGTTGTACGAGAATTGTTGAGACTCTGATTTTGTACTTGTTAGCGAGATGGGTAATGCCTTTCATGCTTTTATGTTGTGATTCTTTGTTCAAATTATGATGGTACAACCCTTGGTTATTTTTGGTTTGAGATTGTTGGGTCTCTAGGGAGAGTGGCTCCTCGTGGGGGCCGGCACCCCGTTTAAGGGGAAGGGCACAGGATAACCCATGAGTGAGTTAGTAATCAAGTGAAAACCTAATAATTAACTTAGGAGGGTTGGGTAGTAATATCATTATAAGATAAAAAAAAATGGATGCCTTGTCTTCATTAGTGCTTCCACAAACTAATGGAAGGCTGAGAAGG
>VDFB02349320.1:0-23400 GCA_007258455.2 Sequoia sempervirens | reverse complement strand
CCATGGTTGTTTGTTTGAGGTATTCAAGATGCCTCCAAGAGTGATGCCTGGTAGGCATGGTGGTGCCAGAGGTGGCAGAGGTGGCAGAAATATTGGTGGAAGAGATCCATTTGCGGCTGAGGGTTTCAGAGTCCTTCAGAGACAAATTGATGCATTGCAGGAACAAATGAGAAGAGGGTTAGACCTAAGAAGGAGAGGAGAAAGTGAGGATGAAGAAGAGGTGGAAGATACAGATGTAGAAGAGGAAGAAGAAGCTATTGATCGAGATCAAATGTGGCTGATTAGGGCCATTTTGAAGATCGGAAAAAGACCCAGAATAGAAGTCCCCAATTATTCCGGAAGTCTGAACCCAGAAGAGTTGATCGACTGGATCAATGAGCTAGAAGAGTATTTTGAGTATGAAGAAGTAGATGACCTAGATAGGGTTAAGTTTGCAAAAATGAAGCTGAAGGGCCATGCCAATATTTGGTGGAAAGAGGTCCAGTTGGAGAGAAATCAAAGAGGAAAAGGAAAGATCAGCAGTTGGGATTGCATGGTAGAGAAAATGAAGAAGTAGTTTATACCAGTGGACTATGAATTAGATATACAAAAGAAATTGCAAGGGTTGAAGCAAGGAAGTAGATCTGTGAAAGAATACACAGAATATTTTCACAAGATGATCATCAGAACGGGCCATGCAGAGGCCAACAAGGAGAAGGTAACCCATTATCTTAATGGGTTACGACCGAGCATTCAAGAGGAGCTAAGCCTAGTCAGAATGACCACCATTGAGGATGCATACCAGTTTTCTTTGAAAGTTGAGGAGAAGTTGAACAAAAGATTTGACAGCAAGCAAAAAGGATGAGGAAGTCAAAGCAGAAGGGGTAGTGGAAGATATTTTGGAAGCCGAAATGAGGATGAAAGGAGAAATGAAGATGTGGGTACCAGTCGGAGCCAGAAGAATGATAACTTCTACCACCCTCGTGATCAAAACAGTGGTGATAAAAGAGGTAGAGGACGAGGAAGATCTGGGCTAGGACCTAGAAGAGGTGGTTTCAAAGGAACTTGTTTCCATTGTGGTGAAGAAGGGCATTGAGCCTATGAATGTCCACAACACCAAGGAAGGACAGACAGAAGGCCAGAAGGTCGTGGAAGGGTTGCACATGCAGATGAGGAGGCTCAATCTGAGCATTCATATGATGTTGAAAGGGAAGAATCCCTAGTGGTTAGAAGAGCCCTGGTGACTAAAGAGAAAGAGCTAGAACAGAGGAAGAATTTGTTCCGTACAAGGTGCAAGTGTGAAGATAAATGTTGTGATGTCATTATTCACAGTGGGAGCACTAATAATTTGGTGTCAGAAGAGATAGTTATGAACTTGAAACTGAAAAGGGAAAGGCATCCACATCCGTATCGGATTGCCTGGTTGCAGAAAGACCACAAAGTTTTGGTCAATGAGCAATGCTTGGTGAAGTTCAAGAACGGAAGCTATCGTGATGAGGTACTCTGTGATATCATCCCCATGGATGCATGTCACATGTTTTTGGGGAGGCCATGGCAGTTCGTGTAATACCCCCATGTTTCCGATACTATTTACTACTATTGTTTGCTTTATATGTTAGTGTGATACTGGATTGTGTTGGTGACTGATTCATCATTTTGGTGTGTGTGGTTGTGTAGTTAATTGATTGCTACAATTGATATTCTTATTGTGATTTATGATACTCTATATGTAGGGTTTGGATTAGTTTATTAGGTAATGCTTTCTCTCGAATGTTTTATATGTCGATGTGATAATCCTATGGTGATCATGTGATTTGAATTCAGTATTATTTTATAATGCAATGGTTTAGTAATTAGTTATGATGCAGTAGTTAAGAATAATGTTATCTTATGATCAATTTGGTTAGAAATGTTAGTTTGTTATTGATATTGTAATTGTTAGAATAGATTAGGTGAGAGGACAGTGTAGCATCACTCGTTTACGAGTGCCCTGCTACACTGCAATTCCTTCTCACGGTAGGATGTTTGATTATATATATATATACATGTGCTACTTGACATTTGTTTGGATGCAGGATTGCAGGAATAAGTCTCGATTCCACCTGCTTCGGCAGGACAGGGCGAGCAATAAACTAGCCCAACGGGTAAAAATGTTGAAAAAGGGAGTAGGTTTGGAAGTGTCCCCGTCCCAAGTCGTCGTCTGTTGTGAGTCGTGTCATGACTGAAGTGTTCATTCTCGTTGATTATGTAGTTTGTTTTGTTGAGGGATTCAGTTGATTTATAGTTCATGTTTATTTAATTAACCTTATTTTATATGACATTGGATTAAAGTTGTTTAGTTGTTTGATTTAATTTTGTGTTAGTTGAATGTTAAATTTAAATATATAGTAAATTAAAAAGGTGATATAATTTATTAAAAGAATAAATAATTATTCTAAATTAATATTGTTGATAATAATTAAATTAAATAAATAGTGTTGAAGATAATTAAATAATATCTTTTTATAAATATTAAATTAGCAAATCTTGCATAGATAATATCCAGATTAAATAAATTATTTTAATTAAAATTTTAGATAAGTGTGAGCTTTTAAAAGCTGAAAAAGGACAAATAAGAAAGGGGGCTTTTTGGAAAAGCCGAGGAGAGAAGTTTTATTGATTTTATTGATTCTTTTATTATTTGGGAGGAGGGAGTTATTGTGCACCTGAGAAGTTTTCATGGTTTTTGAATCTGGAAAAGAAAATTAAAAAAAAAAAAGAAAAGAAAAATTTTATTTAAAAAACTTGAGGGGAAAACAATTGATTGAAAAGATGGTGGTCGAGAAGAGAGGGCTGCGGAGGAATTAGAAAGGAGCTTCGAGAGGATTCTTCTTAGAACCCAGAAGGACTCCGGGTTTCCATAAATTTATTATTTATTATTTTATTAGCAAGAAAATGTGCATGAAATATCTTAATCAATAGTTTGTTTCGAAGAAGGTTTCGTTTGGTTGTGTTATATTCTTGAATGATTTTATTGAAAACTATATTAAATCTTCTGTAGAAAACTTTCATTGAACCTGTTCGAAACTTTTCAATATAGATGAGTAGTGAAAATTTATTGTTGAAAATAAAACGAAATCCATCCTTGTTTGAAAACCGAATTTATTTGTCTGATCTATTTTATGATTATATTTTGTATTTTGAAATTTGTTCTGAAGGAAAACCATCTCTCTGATTTGGTTCTGAATCTTCTTATATAAAAAATAAAATAAAAATAAAAATATATATACTCTGTTTTCTATTCATGTGAATATATTATACTTTGTGTTGAGTTATTGTTCTGGAGTATTAAAATAAAATAATATAATATAAAAACGTAAATATATAAATTTAAATGTGTTCTGTATTTTTGATTTTCGTGCCCGAATGGGCGATTGAAAATAAATGTGAGTTTTGAAAATATTATGAAATATCGAAATTTTTATAAATAAATTTTATTAAATAAGTAAAAGTAATAAAAATAAAAGAAAATTTTGAGTGGGGGAATGGAGGTCGGTGGGCCGTGTAAAACTTCTGTGTGGCATCCCACGAGGGCACCTGACAGCCGATCTAGCGCCGCAGTGACCTAAGAACAGCTGAATTAAAGCGACCCTATGGAGGCTATGACGGAAGCTCCAGGCCTGCATGTTTGCGGTGCCATGAGGCGGCCATCAATGCTTCATTACCATAGGCCGGCAGTCGGTTTTGTTTATTTATTTTTTGTATTGTGTGTGTTTTATTTTATTATTATATATTATTTTTTTTAATATATATTATATATTTGTTAATATATATATTAATATTATTTAATATATATATTAATATATATATATTATATATTATTTAATATATATATTGTTATTTGTATTTAGTACTTGTTAATTATTTTAATAAAATATATATTTTTAAAATAGGATATGTATGGAGTTTTTGTAGTATAATTTTGGTGGAACGGTTTTTACAAAATATTTTATCGGTAATATATATATTTTCTTTTAATAATTTAAAATATATATTTGTGTAATTCGGTTATGAAATATAATATATATTTTATTGTATAAGTATATTAATATACATTTTTAGAATACAATATATATTGATATTTTGAATTAAGGGATAATATTGTACAATTATGCAATGACATAGAGTGGTTGAGAAAACTAGAAATAGAATTAAATTGTGTTTTGAATGTGGCTGATTCCTCTCGAGCAATGGACTTAGTTATTGATGAAATTTGTCTGTTATTTAAAGGAGTTTTATAGTGTCGTTTGTGTAACCGTTTTTCCACAAGATTATTCATTCAAGTTGTTATGGTTTTCTGTAATTTGGGTTTAGGTCTTGTCGAGAACCCTAGAATCAATGTATTCAGTTATAGGAATCTAAGTCGAGTTAGGACTTCCAGAGGCGAGGATTTTGTATTCGGGTTCGATCTTGTATTTTGATGTTGTCCATATGTTTTGGCTTCGGATGTGGTATTGATGTATACTTGGATCGTATCGTTTATGAATGTCATACATGTGATTTTGGGCGAGAGGGTTGTGCCTCGCGAGTGAGCCATTGTTGGTTCGTTTTTCCTTGTTGATATAATCCTTTGAGTTGGATATTCTTGTGCTAGAGTGTCTAGAGAGAGTGGCTCTAGTGGGGGCCGGCGCACAAAGGGGCTGTCAGGGTAACCCACGTAGAGTTAGTTTAATCAGTGATAACTTAAGTAATAAACCACGGGTGGGGATTAAACACTAATAAGATAATTGTGAAGCCTCGTCCGCTTGTTAGTGCTATCATAGACTAAAGGGGACTGAGAAGGCCATGGTTGGCAAAGTCGTTGCCTTGTCTTCACGAAAGGTTAACAACTCTGCATGAGTAACCCTATGGGCCTTGAATGAAATTTTGTCCCGGAGAACACATAGATGGAGGCGGCACCTTAACCTTGGTTATCGGAGATGTAGAGATGGAAGCACCTTGTGATAGGTTGTCTGGAGAATCCCATGTGAAACCATCTTGCGATGACATACCATTAACATTCTATTTATGTTGATTTACTGAAGTCCTACGATGTTATTAGTTTATCTTTGATTATTTGGAAGTATTATTTGGAACATATGCCTTGGGGTTTGTCATATGTCACGGAGTTTCTTTGATGTTGTGAGTGTGACTTGTTGTTATGTTCATCAGTGGTTTGTGTTGTGTCTTTTGGAATTGTCTTTGTAGAGTATTCAGTGGTCTTTGGTGTTAAGTTGTCTTCTTGAGATTAGTCTTTGTTTTGTTAGTCGTGCTTGGTCGGGGACCCTTCCTTGTCTACTCTCAGCATGGGGGTGGTTGGGTGGAACGTGCTTCGCACCCCGTTGGGTTTCCCCTTTTTGTTGCAGATGTATCTTTTACTTGCAGGTTCTGGCGGATGTTGATGATCCAGTGTTCTTATGTACCAGATAGATGTATATCCTTTATATGTAATGTAATTCATTGATGTATTGTCTCCCACGTGTGTTGGGATGACCTTGTTGTAATTGTATATGTGATTATTGAGGTATTTTTCCATCATGGGATGTAATGTATATTCAGGCCTTGTAATTATTCAAGAACTGTCACTTGTAATAGTTGGATATGTTATGTTGTATCTATCGAAATATGTAACACTTTATATCTTTATAATTTCATGTATTGTCTTATGTGCATATGTTATTAATATGGATATAGTTGATGGATATTTTAAATGATGAAGTGGGAATGAATAGATTTGCGTAGTTGATTAATTATTGTTATCTTATTGTCGATGTTATGGGTTAGAATAGTCATGTCACTTCGTGTACCCCATCGGAACAAGTTGTGCCTCTTAATATATTGATATGTTGTAATACTTAAGTATGTTATTATATTCTTTTAAAAAAAAAAAAATTGTTCCGTTGTTTTAGTTCCTTTGGGGTTCGCACGGCGGGGCGTGACAGCTTGGTATCAGAGCCAAGGTTGCTAACGCTAGGTCCTCTGGGTAGTTGTGTCCGTTATGCAACCTTTGCGTAACTCTTGATCTTACATAACTTTAATCGTTGTGCAGGATCATGCCTCGAGGTAGAGGTCGTGGCCAAAGAAGAGGCCAAGGTGGTGGTCATAGAGTCAACCGCCGAAGTCTGTCACCGCCAAGCATTCATGGTTCAGTGCATGAGGAACGACTAAGTCCTCAACGCAATGCGTCAGGTGGTGGACAAAATCAGGGACAACCTGGTTTGGATGGACATTTGCAGGACATTCTTGGAGAGATTCTTGGTCGTTTGGGACCTAGGCCAGATGAGGTGCAACAGGTTGAGAAAGAGAGAGAGAGGTCACCGAGGCGCAGGGATACAGAAGTGGTTCAGGATGCAGTCATAGCAGGCCATATGAGAGATCTGATGCGAGCACACCCTCCTACTTTTGATGGTTCTGGAGGAGGTCTGGAGGCTGAGACGTGGTTAATTGACTTAGAGCGATGCTTCGCGATGCACCCCTATGGTAGGAATACCAAGGCTCGGTGCCCAGTTATGCACCTGCGAGGTTTTGCATCTACTTGGTGGCGTCTTGAGGAACAAAAGTTACACCTTGATATTAGTATGGTCACATGGGAGTTGTTTCTAGACAGGTTCAGGGCTCGCTTCCTCTCAGATCATTGGAGGCAATGCAGGGCTGATGAGTTCCATGACCTTAGGCAGTTGTCGATGTCAGTAGAGCAGTATGAGCGACGCTTCTATGAGTTGAAGCAGTATGCAGGTATCAACCACGATGAAGGGATGTTAGTACAACATTTTGTTCGGGGCTTAAATGCCCAAATTAGTGGTGGCGTGAGAGTCTTCCAGCCGAAGACAATGGAGGTAGCGGTCGAGAAGGCCCGGTTGGTCGAGGAAAATCTAGCTATGGCTCTGGGCGGACATATAGGAGGTCAGATGGGTAGTACACCAGCTTCAGGTGTTGTTTCTCTTGGAGGTCCAGTTTTGGCTGCAGGGTCCTCTAAAGGTCATCAGGAAACCTCTAAGGGTGAGCAACAACAACGCTCTCCATCTCATCAGGGAAATAGATCGCAGAACAGGAAGTTTCGGAGTTGGCAACGTAACAGACCTGATCGTTTTGTGCAGCCAGCACAAAGTATACAGTCAGCACCGTCACAGGGCAGCTTTCAACAATCGAGTGCACCAGTTGGAGTCAGAGGCTTTGGGTGGAGTACAGGTTGCTTCTCATGTGGGCAGCAGGGTCATATTGCGAGGAAGTGCCCTCAAGGGAACACTACAGGTTTTAGTCAGGCACCAGCTGCTTCGGAGCCGATAGTTGGCGATGCGGGTAGAGCTTATCATGTGTTTGCGGGTTCTGCGGGACCCAAGTGATGAAACATTGGTGTCATAGGATAATGCATTCAATTTTAGTGAGGATTATCTGTTTGTTTAGTTACTGGCTTCCAGGAGTAAGCCATATTCTAGGGGGGAGGATGTGATACCCCCATGTTTCCGATACTATTTACTACTATTGTTTGCTTTATATGTTAGTCAAAGACCACAAAGTTTTGGTCAATGAGCAATGCTTGGTGAAGTTCAAGAACGGAAGCTATCGTGATGAGGTACTCTGTGATATCATCCCCATGGATGCATGTCACATGTTTTTGGGGAGGCCATGGCAGTTCGTGTAATACCCCCATGTTTCCGATACTATTTACTACTATTGTTTGCTTTATATGTTAGTGTGATACTGGATTGTGTTGGTGATTGATTCATCATTTTGGTGTGTGTGGTTGTGTAGTTAATTGATTGCTACAATTGATATTCTTATTGTGATTTATGATACTTTATATGTAGGGTTTGGATTAGTTTATTAGGTAATGCTTTCTCTCGAATGTTTTATATGGCAATGTGATAATCGTATGGTGATTTGAATTCTGTGTTACTTTATAATGCAGTAGTTAATTAGAATGTTATCTTTTGATCTATCTAGTTAGAAATGTTAGTTGGTTATTGACATTGTAATTGTTAGAGTAGATTAGGTGAGAGGACAGGGTAGCATCACTCGTTCACGAGTGCCCTGCTACACTGCGATTCCTTCTCACGGTAGGATGTTGATTTTATATATATATATATATATGTATACATGTGCTGCTTGACGTTTGCTTGGATGCAGGATTGTAGGAATAAGTCTCGATTCCACCTGCTTCGGCAGGACAGGGCGAGCAATAAACTAGCCCAACGGGTAAAAATGTTGAAAAAGGGAGTAGGTTTGGAAGTGTCCCCGTCCCAAGTCGTCGTCTGTTGTGAGTCGTGTCATGACTGAAGTGTTCGTTCTCGTTGATTATGTAGTTTGTTTTGTTGAGGGATTCAGTTGATTTATAGTTCATGTTTATTTAATTAACCTTATTTTATATGACATTGGATTAAAGTTGTTTAGTTGTTTGATTTAATTTTGTGTTAGTTGAATGTTAAATTTAAATATATAGTAAATTAAAAAGGTGATATAATTTATTAAAAGAATAAATAATTATTCTAAATTAATATTGTTGATAATAATTAAATTAAATAAATATTGTTAAAGATAATTAAATAATATCTTTTTACTAATATTAAATTAGCACTTCTTGCATAGATAGTATCCAGATTAAATAAATTATTTTAATTAAAAACTGTAGATAAATTGTGCTTTTAAAAGCTGGAAAAGGACCAATAGGAAGGAGGCTTTTTGAGAAAAGAAAGCAGAGAAGTTTTATTGATTTTATTGATTCTTTTATTATTTTGGGAGGGGAGTTATTGTGCACACAGAAGTTTTTGCTCTGTGGTTTTGGATCTGGAAAAGAAAATTAAAAAAAAAAAGAAAAGAAAAGAATTTTTGTTAAAAAGAAAACTTGAGGGAAAACAATTGATTGAAAGATAGATAGATTCGAAGAGGAGCTGCAGGAGGAATTCGAAAGGAGCTTTCAGAAGGGATTCTTCTTCAGACGAAGGACTCCAGGTTCCATAGAATTTATTATTTATTATTTTTATTCTGTAAAGAAAATCATGCATGAAATATCTTAAATCAATAGTTTGTTTGAAAGAGGGTTTCGTTTGGTTGTGTTATATTCTTGAATGATTTTATTGAAAACTATATTAAATCTTCTGTAGAAAACTTTCATTGAACCTGTTCGAAACTTTTCAATATAGATGAGTAGTGAAAATTTATTGTTGAAAATAAAACGAAATCCATCCTTGTTTGAAGATCGAATTTATTTGTCTGATCTATTTTGTGATTATATTTTGTATTTTGAAATTTGTTCTGAAGGAAAACCATCTCTCTGATTTGGTTCTGAATCTTCTTATATAAAAAAAATAAAAATAAAAATATATATACTCTGTTTTCTATTCATGTGAATATATTATACTTTGTGTTGAGTTATTGTTCTGGAGTATTAAAATAAAATAATATAATATAAAAACGTAAATATATAAATTTAAATGTGTTCTGTATTTTTGATTTTCGTGCCCGAATGGGCGATTGAAAATAAATGTGAGTTTTGAAAATATTATGAAATATTGAAATTTTTATAAATAAATTTTATTAACTAAATTAAAAAATAAAAAATAAAAATTTGAAGTGAATGGAGGTCCATTTGAACCCGTACCACCGACCCCCACGTGGCCGACCCAGCGTATACGAGGCTGCACCACGACATCCGGTCTGGCGCCGCGGCGTGTAGGCTGTTGTCCATGACCTATGAAAACTGGCGACGAACCGCCGGTTGCCACGTAATTCTGATACCACGGTGACACGTGATACTCTTCGTTATATAGACGACCGATCGGTTTTTTTGTTTTATTTATTTTTTGTATTGTGTGTTTTATTTTTATTATTATATGATATTTTTTTAATATATATTATATGTTGTTAATATATATATTAATATTATTTAATATATATGATAATATATATATTATATATTATTAATATATACTCTATTGTTATTTGTATTTAATTGCGGTAATTATTTTAATAAAATATATATTTTTAAAATAGGATAATAATGAGTTTTTTGGCAGTAGTATAATTTTGGTGGAACGGTTTTTACAAAATATTTTATCGGTAATATATATATTTTCTTTTAATAATTTAAAATATATATTTGTGTAATTCGGTTATGAAATATAATATATATTTTAATGTATAAGTATATTAATATACATTTTTAGAATACAATATATATTGATATTTTGAATTAAGGGATAATATTGTACAATTATGCAATGACATAGAGTGGTTGAGAAAACTAGAAATAGAATTAAATTGTGTTTTGAATGTGGCCGATTCCTCTCGAGCAATGGACTTAGTTATTGATGAAATTTGTTTGTTATTTAAAGGAGTTTTATAGTGTCATTTGTGTAACCGTTTTTCCACAAGATTATTCATTCAAGTTATGGTTTTCTGTAATTTGGGTTTAGGTCTTGTCGAGAACCCTAGAATCAATGTATTCAGTTATAGGAATCTAAGTCGAGTTAGGACTTCCAGAGGCGAGGATTTTGTATTCGGGTTCGATCTTGTATTTTGATGTTGTCCATATGTTTTGGCTTCAGATGTGGTATTGATGTATACTTGGATCGTATCGTTTATGAATGTCATACATGTGATTTTGGGTGAGAGGGTTGTGCCTCGCGAGTGAGCCATTGTTGGTTCATTTTTCCTTGTTGATATAATCCTTTGAGTTGGATATTCTTGTGCTAGAGTGTCTAGAGAGAGTGGCTCTAGTGGGGGCCGGCACACAAAGGGGCTGTCAGGGTAACCCACGAAGAGTTAGTTTAATCAGTGATAACTTGAGTAATAAACCACGGGTGGGGATTAAACACTAATAAGATAATTGTGAAGCCTCGTCCACCTGCTAGTGCTATCATAGACTAAAGGGGACTGAGAAGGTCGTGGTTGGCAAGGTCATTACCTTGTTCTCACGGAAGGTCAATGACTCCGCATGAGTAACCCTATGGAGCGGCACCTTGAGATAGGTTGTCAGGAGAACCATAGATGGAAGCGACACCTTAACTAGGTTGTCTGGAGAATCCATGTAGAGTTGGAGGCGGCACCTTGTAATAGGTTGTCTGGAGAATCCATGTGAAACCATGCGATGACACTCTCGTCTAACATTCTATTTATGTTGATTTACTGAAGTCCTCTGGAAGTGATTTATTGATTTATCTTTGATTATTGTTGGAGGTAGTATTTGGGTTTTATGTCTTGAGTTTCGATATTATGTCTGGAGTTTCATTGAGGTTGTGAGTATGATTGGTTGTTATGTTCATCAGTGGTTTGTGTTGTGTCTTTTGGAATTGTCTTTGTAGAGTATTCAGTGGTCTTTGGTGTTAAGTTGTCTTCTTGAGATTAGTCTTTGTTTTGTTAGTCGTGCTTGGTCGGGGACCCTTCCTTGTCTACTCTCAGCACGGGGGTGGTTGGGTGGAACGTGCTTCGCACCCCGTTGGGTTTCCCCTTTTTGTTGCAGATGTATCTTTTACTTGCAGGTTCTGGCGGATGTTGATGATCCAGTGTTCTTATGTACCAGATAGATGTATATCCTTTATATGTAATGTAATTCATTGATGTATTGTCTCCCACGTGTGTTGGGATGACCTTGTTGTAATTGTATATGTGATTATTGAGGTATTTTTCCATCATGGGATGTAATGTATATTCAGGCCTTGTAATTATTCAAGAACTATCACTTGTAATAGTTGGATATGTTATGTTGTATCTATCGAAATATGTAACACTTTATATCTTTATAATTTCATGTATTGTCTTATGTGCATATGTTATTAATATGGATATAGTTGATGGATATTTTAAATGATGAAGTGGGAATGAATAGATTTGCGTAGTTGATTAATTATTGTTATCTTATTGTCGATGTTATGGGTTAGAATAGTCATGTCACTTCGTGTACCCCATCGGAACAAGTTGTGCCTCTTAATATATTGATATGTTGTAATACTTAAGTATGTTATTATATTCTTTTAAAAAAAAAAAAATTGTTCCGTTGTTTTAGTTCCTTTGGGGTTCGCACGGCGGGGCGTGACAGCTTGGTATCAGAGCCAAGGTTGCTAACGCTAGGTCCTCTGGGTAGTTGTGTCCGTTATGCAACCTTTGCGTAACTCTTGATCTTACATAACTTTAATCGTTGTGCAGGATCATGCCTCGAGGTAGAGGTCGTGGCCAAAGAAGAGGCCAAGGTGGTGGTCATAGAGTCAACCGCCGAAGTCTGTCACCGCCAAGCATTCATGGTTCAGTGCATGAGGAACGACTAAGTCCTCAACGCAATGCGTCAGGTGGTGGACAAAATCAGGGACAACCTGGTTTGGATGGACATTTGCAGGACATTCTTGGAGAGATTCTTGGTCGTTTGGGACCTAGGCCAGATGAGGTGCAACAGGTTGAGAAAGAGAGAGAGAGGTCACCGAGGCGCAGGGATACAGAAGTGGTTCAGGATGCAGTCATAGCAGGCCATATGAGAGATCTGATGCGAGCACACCCTCCTACTTTTGATGGTTCTGGAGGAGGTCTGGAGGCTGAGACGTGGTTAATTGACTTAGAGCGATGCTTCGCGATGCACCCCTATGGTAGGAATACCAAGGCTCGGTGCCCAGTTATGCACCTGCGAGGTTTTGCATCTACTTGGTGGCGTCTTGAGGAACAAAAGTTACACCTTGATATTAGTATGGTCACATGGGAGTTGTTTCTAGACAGGTTCAGGGCTCGCTTCCTCTCAGATCATTGGAGGCAATGCAGGGCTGATGAGTTCCATGACCTTAGGCAGTTGTCGATGTCAGTAGAGCAGTATGAGCGACGCTTCTATGAGTTGAAGCAGTATGCAGGTATCAACCACGATGAAGGGATGTTAGTACAACATTTTGTTCGGGGCTTAAATGCCCAAATTAGTGGTGGCGTGAGAGTCTTCCAGCCGAAGACAATGGAGGTAGCGGTCGAGAAGGCCCGGTTGGTCGAGGAAAATCTAGCTATGGCTCTGGGCGGACATATAGGAGGTCAGATGGGTAGTACACCAGCTTCAGGTGTTGTTTCTCTTGGAGGTCCAGTTTTGGCTGCAGGGTCCTCTAAAGGTCATCAGGAAACCTCTAAGGGTGAGCAACAACAACGCTCTCCATCTCATCAGGGAAATAGATCGCAGAACAGGAAGTTTCGGAGTTGGCAACGTAACAGACCTGATCGTTTTGTGCAGCCAGCACAAAGTATACAGTCAGCACCGTCACAGGGCAGCTTTCAACAATCGAGTGCACCAGTTGGAGTCAGAGGCTTTGGGTGGAGTACAGGTTGCTTCTCATGTGGGCAGCAGGGTCATATTGCGAGGAAGTGCCCTCAAGGGAACACTACAGGTTTTAGTCAGGCACCAGCTGCTTCGGAGCCGATAGTTGGCGATGCGGGTAGAGCTTATCATGTGTTTGCGGGTTCTGCGGGACCCAAGTGATGAAACATTGGTGTCATAGGATAATGCATTCAATTTTAGTGAGGATTATCTGTTTGTTTAGTTACTGGCTTCCAGGAGTAAGCCATATTCTAGGGGGGAGGATGTGATACCCCCATGTTTCCGATACTATTTACTACTATTGTTTGCTTTATATGTTAGTCAAAGACCACAAAGTTTTGGTCAATGAGCAATGCTTGGTGAAGTTCAAGAACGGAAGCTATCGTGATGAGGTACTCTGTGATATCATCCCCATGGATGCATGTCACATGTTTTTGGGGAGGCCATGGCAGTTCGTGTAATACCCCCATGTTTCCGATACTATTTACTACTATTGTTTGCTTTATATGTTAGTGTGATACTGGATTGTGTTGGTGACTGATTCATCATTTTGGTGTGTGTGGTTGTGTAGTTAATTGATTGCTACAATTGATATTCTTATTGTGATTTATGATACTCTATATGTAGGGTTTGGATTAGTTTATTAGGTAATGCTTTCTCTCGAATGTTTTATATGTCGATGTGATAATCCTATGGTGATCATGTGATTTGAATTCAGTATTATTTTATAATGCAATGGTTTAGTAATTAGTTATGATGCAGTAGTTAAGAATAATGTTATCTTATGATCAATTTGGTTAGAAATGTTAGTTTGAAAGTTATTGATATTGTAATTGTTAGAATAGATTAGGCAGAGAGACAGTAGCATCACTCAAGCTAATGAAAAGTCTCCGCTATAATCGCAATTCCTTCTCACTAGGATGTTTGATTATATATATATATACATGTGCTACTTGAGCCATTTGTTTGGATGATTGCGTGTGAATTAAGTCTTCTTTATCTCCACCTCAAGCCAAGCAGACGTATGTAGCAATAAACTAGCCCAACGGGTAAAAATGTTGAAAAAGGGAGTAGGTTTGGAAGTGTCCCCGTCCCAAGTCGTCGTCTGTTGTGAGTCGTGTCATGACTGAAGTGTTCGTTCTCGTTGATTATGTAGTTTGTTTTGTTGAGGGATTCAGTTGATTTATAGTTCATGTTTATTTAATTAACCTTATTTTATATGACATTGGATTAAAGTTGTTTAGTTGTTTGATTTAATTTTGTGTTAGTTGAATGTTAAATTTAAATATATAGTAAATTAAAAAGGTGATATAATTTATTAAAAGAATAAATAATTATTCTAAATTAATATTGTTGATAATAATTAAATTAAATAAATATTGTTAAAGATAATTAAATAATATCTTTTTACTAATATTAAATTAGCACTTCTTGCATAGATAGTATCCAGATTAAATAAATTATTTTAATTAAAAACTGTAGATAAATTGTGCTTTTAAAAGCTGGAAAAGGACCAATAGGAAGGAGGCTTTTTGAGAAAAGAAAGCAGAGAAGTTTTATTGATTTTATTGATTCTTTTATTATTTTGGGAGGGGAGTTATTGTGCACACAGAAGTTTTTGCTCTGTGGTTTTGGATCTGGAAAAGAAAATTAAAAAAAAAAAGAAAAGAAAAGAATTTTTGTTAAAAAGAAAACTTGAGGGAAAACAATCGACAAAGATAGATAGATTCAAGAGGAGTCAGCAGAGGAATCTGCAAAGGAGCTGGCGATTCTTCTTCAGACGAAGGACTCCAGGTTCCATAGAATTTATTATTTATTATTTTTATTCTGTAAAGAAAATCATGCATGAAATATCTTAAATCAATAGTTTGTTTGAAAGAGGGTTTCGTTTGGTTGTGTTATATTCTTGAATGATTTTATTGAAAACTATATTAAATCTTCTGTAGAAAACTTTCATTGAACCTGTTCGAAACTTTTCAATATAGATGAGTAGTGAAAATTTATTGTTGAAAATAAAACGAAATCCATCCTTGTTTGAAGATCGAATTTATTTGTCTGATCTATTTTGTGATTATATTTTGTATTTTGAAATTTGTTCTGAAGGAAAACCATCTCTCTGATTTGGTTCTGAATCTTCTTATATAAAAAAATAAATAAATAAATAAATAAAAAAAATATATATATATATACTCTGTTTTCTATTCATGTGAATATATTATACTTTGTGTTGAGTTATTGTTCTGGAGTATTAAAATAAAATAATATAATATAAAAACGTAAATATATAAATTTAAATGTGTTCTGTATTTTTGATTTTCGTGCCCGAATGGGCGATTGAAAATAAATGTGAGTTTTGAAAATATTATGAAATATCGAAATTTTTATAAATAAATTTTATTAAATAAATTAAAAAAAATTTGAAGTGGGGAATGGGGTCACCGGAGTCGCACTTCACCCACGCACTGCGGTCGGGCCACACCGGCACCGCCACTCTGCCGTAATACCAAAGATCCCAAATACAAGACGGCACTTAGTCAGCCGGCTCCAGTACCATGGAGGTCGCTGCCAAAGTCAGCTAAATGGCTAACTGGTGGTATACAGACAAGCATCATTAAAGCGACCGTGGTAATCGGCATCACAGCCTATTGTTCGGTTTTTTTGTTTATTTATTTCTTTGTATTGTGTGTTTTATTTTATTATTATATATTATTTTTTACTATATATTATATTTCCATTAATATATATATTAATATTATTTAATATATATATTAATATATATATATATTATATATTATTTAATATATATATATATTAGTATTAGTATTTATTATTTGTTAATTATTTTAATAAAATATATATTTTTAAAATAGGATATGTATGGAGTTTTTGTAGTATAATTTTGGTGGAACGGTTTTTACAAAATATTTTATCTGTAATATATATTTTTTCTTTTAATAATTTAAAATATATATTTGTGTAATTCGGTTATGAAATATAATATATATTTTAATGTATAAGTATATTAATATACATTTTTAGAATACAATATATATTGATATTTTGAATTAAGGGATAATATTGTACAATTATGCAATGACATAGAGTGGTTGAGAAAACTAGAAATAGAATTAAAATCGGGTGTTTTGAATGTAGCTCATTCTCCTTCGAGCAATGACCAGTTGATGAAATTTATTGGCTATTTAAAGGAGTTTTACAGTGTCATTTGTGCAACCTGCCTTTCGGCCAAGATTATTCATTCAAGCTATGGTTTTCCTCGTGAATTTGGGTTTAGGGTCTCTGTCGCAGAAGAACCCTAGAATCAATGTATTCAGCCATGGAATCTCAAGTCGAAAGTTAGGACTTCCGTGAGGCTGCAGGATTCTCGGTATTCGTCTCGGAATCTTGTATTTTGATAAGCGTCCATATGTTGGCTCTCGATGTGGGTATTGATGTATACTTGGATCGTATCATTTGTGAATGCCATACATGTGATTTTGGGCGAGAGGGTTGTGCCTCGCGAGTGAGCCATTGTTGGTTCGGTTTTCCTTGTTGATATAATCCTTTGAGTTGGATATTCTTGTGCTAGAGTGTCTAGAGAGAGTGGCTCTAGTGGGGGCCGGCGCACAAAGGGGCTGTCAGGGTAACCCACGTAGAGTTAGTTTAATCAGTGATAACTTAAGTAATAAACCACGGGTGGGAATTAAACACTAATAAGATAATTGTGAAGCCTCGTCCGCCTGTTAGTGCTATCGCAGACTAAAGGGGACTGAGAAGGCCGTGGTTGGCAAGGTCGTTACCTTGTCTTCACGAAAGGTTAATGACTCCGCATGAGTAACCCTATGGAGCGGCGCCTTGAGATAGGCCGTCGGAGAACCATAGATGGAAGCGGCACCTTAACTTGGTTGTCTGGAGAATCCATGTAGAGATGGAGGCGGCACCTTGTAATAGGTTGTCTGGAGAATCCATGTGAAACCATGCGATGACACTCTCGTCTAACATTCTATTTATGTTGATTTACTGAAGTCCTCTGGAAGTGATTTATTGATTTATCTTTGATTATTGTTGGAAGTAGTATTTGGGTTTTATGTCTTGAGTTTCGATATTATGTCTGGAGTTTCATTGAGGTTGTGAGTATGATTGGTTGTTATGTTCATCAGTAGTTTGTGTTGTGTCTTTTGGAATTGTCTTTGTAGAGTATTCAGTGGTCTTTGGTGTTAAGTTGTCTTCTTGAGATTAGTCTTTGTTTTGTTAGTCGTGCTTGGTCGGGGACCCTTCCTTGTCTACTCTCAGCATGGGGGTGGTTGGGTGGAACGTGCTTCGCACCCCGTTGGGTTTCCCCTTTTTGTTGCAGATGTATCTTTTACTTGCAGGTTCTGGCGGATGTTGATGATCCAGTGTTCTTATGTACCAGATAGATGTATATCCTTTATATGTAATGTAATTCATTGATGTATTGTCTCCCACGTGTGTTGGGATGACCTTGTTGTAATTGTATATGTGATTATTGAGGTATTTTTCCATCATGGGATGTAATGTATATTCAGGCCTTGTAATTATTCAAGAACTGTCACTTGTAATAGTTGGATATGTTATGTTGTATCTATCGAAATATGTAACACTTTATATCTTTATAATTTCATGTATTGTCTTATGTGCATATGTTATTAATATCGATATAGTTGATGGATATTTTAAATGATGAAGTGGGAATGAATAGATTTGCATAGTTGATTAATTATTGTTATCTTATTGTCGATGTTATGGGTTAGAATAGTCATGTCACTTCGTGTACCCCATTGGAACAAGTTGTGCCTCTTAATATATTGATATGTTGTAATACTTAAGTATGTTATTATATTCTTTTAAAAAAAAAAAAATTGTTCCGTTGTTTTAGTTCCTTTGGGGTTCGCACGGCGGGGCGTGACAGTTCGATAGGCGAGTTGTACATGATGGCCATGCAAACACTTACTCCCTGATGAAGGATGGAGTCTGCCATAAGTTGAAACCCCTGAAGAAGGATGAAGAAAAGGTATGCAGTAGTGCTAGAATTTGTTTTGTCGATGGAAAGAAATTTTTAGAAGGCATGAAGTATGAGCGTATGTGTTATGCATTAATTCCTAGAATGGATAAAGAAGATAGTGAGAAGGTGTCAGTAGAAGTTTTTGGGTTATTGAATGAGTTTCAGGATATTGTTTCTGATAATGTACCTGAGGGTTTACCACCAATGAGGAAGATCAATCATCAGATTGACCTGATCCCTGGAGCCAGTTTTCCAAATAAGGCAGCTCATAGAATGACTCCTGCAGAAAATGAGGAGTTGAACAGAAAAGTTTAGAAGTTGTTGGGAAAGGGTTTGATTCGAGAGAGTTTGAGCCCATGTACAGTACCTACAATACTAGCACCAAAGAAAGATGGGGAGTGGAGGATGTGTACAGACTCCCGAGCCATAAACAAGATAACAATCAAATACAGATTTCCCTTGCCAAGGATGAATGACCTGATGGACTGTTTGAGGGGAGCACAGTACTTCACAAAGATTGATCTGAAGAGCGGATATCACCAGATCTAGATTCGTGAGGGAGATGAATGGAAGACTGCCTTCAAGACCAAAGAGGGCCTGTACGAGTGGTTAGTCATGCCTTTTGGGCTAACCAATGCACCGAGCACATTCATGCAGCTCATGAATGAGGTACTAAAAGAGTTTCTGGGAAGTTTTGTCATTGTGTATTTAGATGATATTTTGATTTTCAGTAAGACCTTGGATGAGCATTTAATGGATATTCTTAGGGTTTTTGAGAAGTTGAGAGAGGAAAAACTGTTGATAAATTTGAAAAAGTGTAGTTTTGTTAAGAAGGAGTTAGTGTACTTGGGATTTGTTGTCTCCGCAGAAGGTCTTAAGATGGACCTAGAGAAGGTGAAGGCTATTCTAGAATAGCCTACCCCAAGAACTGCTACTGAGGTGAGATCTTTCCATGGTTTGGCTAGTTTTTACAGAAAGTTCATTAGGAACTTCAGTAGTATTTGTGCACCCCTGACTAAAACAATGAGAGGGGATAGAAAAGAGTTCAAGTGGAGCACTAGAGCAGTGAAAAGTTTTGATTTGTTGAAGCAGAAGGTGACAGAGCAACCAGTTTTAGCCCTCCCATATTTCAATAAGGTGTTTTAGGTGGATTGTGATGCCAATGGTTGTGCCATTGGAGTAGTGATGAGCCAAGAAGGTAAGCCCATTGCCTATTTCAGTGAAAATTTAAATGATGCAAAGAGAAAATATTATGTATATGATCAGAAATTTTATGCAATAGTTCAAGCATTAAAGAAATGGAGACATTATCTATTGCCAAAGGAGTTTGTTTTGTTTATTGATCATCAAACATTATAGTACCTGAGTAGTCAGGGAAAATTAAATCACCCAAAAAGATGCTTTCCATTTTTGTTCATGTTGTTTTCTTTTTGTAGATGTTTTTGCATTTTTGGATACCCTTTTCGTCGAATAAGAGTTTCTAACTTTTAGAACTACTTTTCTACTTTTTCTACTCAACTGCTATTTTTAGCAGGTGTGAATTTTAAGGTGTGGGAAGACAAAAATTTATGGGAAGGTTCATGATGGAAAAATAAGCACTTTGGCGAAAGAATCAGGTCAAGATCATTCATGGTTTGAAAGTTATTCAAGTTCCAGTTTCTGCTTTTTGCCCTGAAAAACCTTCCAAGTCCAATTTGAGGCATTAAATGGTCTCGTACAGGCCTAAAAATTGTTAGAACCAGTGGAACGGGTTCTTAGCGCATTCTTCACTCTGAGACCTTTCTGACGATGCAAACGGTTTGAAAAATGGAGTCCCAGATCAAAAGTTATGGCTTCCGGAAGTTGGCTAATTTTTAGAAAATTGCCAATTTTCGAATTAGGACTCAATGTTTGAATTTAAAATTGTAATTTTTGGCACCAAACCGCCAAAAATATTATCTCGAATGTTGTTTTTGGCTCCAAACCGGAAATGGGCTATTTATGGGCAAGTTTCTGATTTTTGTGTAGCTTTTTGGGGAAAGAAGTTCGCATGCTGCGAAAGGGGAAATCTGGGTAATTTTATGGAAGTCTGTAATTTGCATGTATCACAGAGCTCGAGGATTTGAGATCCTCTGCATGTAAGAGTTCCATATTTTTTAATAAAATATTATTCTTTATTTTTTGAGTGTTATTCTATGTCGCGGGTTTGCTCCCTCGTCACAAAAGCATGTTGATCAAGGTCTCCTTGAGCGTACTCAAGGATCATAATGTCGATACCACCACACGTTGATGTCATGGATAACTTTAAGAAGCCCCCCCCTCGACGAAGGTGTAAAATCCTTGTGAATCTTGTATACTTCCCGATAAAAATATTAATTTTAGTGGAATTTTTTTCATTTTTCAAGAAAAAAATAATCTGGGTTCCACAATTCCACTTCCAACAAAGCCATTCCAATAACCTAGTTTCCATGACTGTCACCATTAATCTTTTCAATAATCAAAATCCGAGTAAGTGAAAGAATTCCTGCGGCTATGTTTCATCATTTGACGTTTCTTAAAATCTTATTTTTTCAAACTTTGAAGTTTGGGTTTAGGGTTAAGAGACTTAAGAATTAAGAAAAATTAAGGACTAATAGGGAATTCACAATTTTACATTGTATAAGCATGTCTACCAATAATACCACTAGAGCAATGTTATATAAAAAAATACATTATGCAAAATTACTTAAAACCCTGGGTTTCACTGATGAATACCATGATATTTATGATCCTGAAACCTATGGTAGGAATAACTTAGAACTTAGATTTTCATCTCAGAATAAGGCTGGAAAGAAAATGCAAGTTAATAGTATCAGTGCACCATGGGTAACTAGATTAGGGCACATGCTGTTACATGAGGTTTTCCCTTGCCTGGAATTTATCGTGGTCTGTACCCAAAATTATGATGATAACAAAAGAGAAATTATTAATAAAGATAGGAAAGAATAATTGTTATCCATTAATGCAGAATAACTTGGAAAAGTGTTGGAGTTTACAACTGAAGAATTTGGAAATGTCCACATTGACCTACCAAAGCTTGCTAGTGATTATTCAAAGTAGTGGATGAAATGGAGAAAAATTCTTTCTTAAATAAAATAGTTCAGAATAGAAACAAATTGAAAGGTGATCATAATCTTCCTTATAATTTGGATATTTTTAAACCATGGGTTCAGGATATTATTTCCATGCTAGAATTTTTCCTCAAACTGGATAGCAATTTGGAAGTGGGTGCAAGCCTCCTTGAAATGGTGTATAATATCCATTATGGTGTTCCAAATGTCAAATATAATTTTATTGAGCACATTGTAGAAGCCATGCATAAACAATTTTTAATAATTAAAGGAGGTTCCACCAAGACATTTAGGTTCCCAACCTACTTGTGCTATCTTTTTCTATTCAAATTTAGAGGAATGTTTCAGACCAACAAGCTTCAGATTCAACCCTATAGTAATGCTGAGGAAAAGAAAATGGCTTCAATATATGAATGGACCACTGAGATAAGGATGAATGATTCTCAAAGGAACTACAGTTATTTTGTAGACTACTTTTTGGCTTCATTGCATCAAGCAATTACAAATACTCCAATTCCTAGATTGCCTATGTCATGTAGAAACTGCATTCAACTAGGAAAAGAAATACAATTGGCTAATTGATACTTAATGGAAGAATATATTGTGCTAATATTTTATGGATCGGGAGTACAACCATACAAACTTCTAATACATGTGAAAGAGAGGGCTTTTACGTTGGAATATGTAAGGTAGATGCAAAGTATTGATGAACTACACTTTTTCGGTCAGCGAAAGAAGACCTTATTTCCTTCTTTACCTTTTTCATGTGGAGGGTTCACATTCGAGAGAAAAGCATTTAGTGTGGCACATAATCTTTTGATTTTATTTTATTTTGATGCTATCTGTCACTGGTAGTATGATTCATGTGACACCATTAAATCAATGATTGTGCTCAATAAGTATGTTGCAAGTAGAATTCAACATCAAAGTAAACCCCTACTTGAAAACTTGAGAAACAAGGATTCTTGGGCTGAGGTCAAAATAAAAATGGAGAAAAGTGTTGTTGAGAATTGATGCAGGAGCATCCACTGGTGTAAGGGCAATCTTGCATCACCCAAAAATAGTTAAATTTCAAATTTATCAGTTTTTAGATGTTTTTATATTTTTGGATACCCTTTTCATCATAATGAAATTCCCAATTTACGGTTTTTATTTTCTATTCCTAGGTTAAAAGATATTGCAGTTTTAGTTTCCCAGATTTGCATCTGAAAATCTTCTGAGTTAGATTTGAGGCACTTAGAGTTCCCGGATCGGCCACGAAACTTGCTGAAATCAGCATAGAAAATTTTGAGCGCGTTCTTAACTTCGAGACCTTTCCAACGGTTCAAACGGTTCGCGAATCGGAGTCCCGAATCAAAAGTTATGGCCCCGGGAAGTTGGCGCACTTTCTAGAAGATACAATTGCAAATGTTCTTTTGAAATTTGAACTTCAAGTTATAATTTTTCAATGCCAAACCACCTAAACTCAAATTTGAATGTTGTTTTGGCTCCAAACTAAAGAGGAGCTCTATTTATGGGTGGGTTTCTAATTTTTGGGTAACTTTTTGGGGGACAAGTTCGCATATTGCGAAAGGATTATTCTGTAACTGTCTTTAACTTGCATGTGTTGTAGAACTTGGGGATTTGAGATCCTCTGCATGTAAGAAGCTCCATTTTCTGAATAATAAAATTATTCTCTTGTTTGTGGGTTATTTTCTGTGTCTCGGGTTGTGCCCTCATCAAGTGGTATCAGACTGGGTTTTCTTGAGCGTGTGGACAGATCGCCGATCGTAAGGTAGTTCGCACCAGGATCGTGGTTGTGGGTCGAGGTCAAGAAAGATGCCTCCAAGAGTGATTCCTGGTAGGCATGGTGGTGCCAGAGGTGGTCGAGGTGGCAAAAATACTAGTGGAAGAGATGCACCGCAGCCTCCGTGACGATTGACACGCTACAAGAGTAGTTGAGAAGAGGGTTAACCCGAGGGAGGAAAGTGAGGATGAAGGAGAGAAGAAGGTTCAAATCGTAGAAGAGGAAGAAGAAGCAA